>PVKN010004119.1:0-34555 GCA_004027915.1 Capromys pilorides
AGAGAGAGAGAGAGAGAAATATAACAGGGAGAGAGACAGAAACAGAAACACAGAGAGAGACAGACAGAGAGAAGCAGAGAGAGATAGAGACAGAGAGAAACAGAGGGAGAGGGGCACCGCTGAATAATCCTTTGGCAATTCTGAGTGTGACATAAGATTCCCTCCTTCTTAGCAATTCTATGCTTCATTCCTGATAATTTTAAGGTCTGCTATGTCTTTTGCCATGAGAATTAGCATCAGAAGCTTTCAAAATGACTTACCAGTTAGCCCCTCCAGAAATCTTAAGACATTATTCTTTTCTTCTCCAAATTTCCCATCTCTAAGCCTTCTAATTCTCCTTCAAATTTCCATCTGTAAAGTTAATACAATCCAATAAGAAAATAATGTGCTCTTGAGACGCTGACACGCTCAGAGCCATTTTATCCTGCCCTAAAGCCTGGAAAGTTTGAATTTTCCTTGGGATAAAAAAAGTAAGAAATAATAGAATAATTCACTGTACTGTAACAATTAAATCCAGCAATTTCACATTTGCATTCGTAAATATAATGCTCGCAACAACCAGAAGTCTCCCATGTCCTGATAGAGAAAAACAAAGTTATAAATCTAAACCTCCTATGCTGAACCACATTCCTAGATGTAAATAAGCGTCCACGCATGCGGCCCCATATCTTTCCTGAAGCAATTACAAACGGCCTTATCCGCGGCCAGGGCGTGCGCGGCGCAGGCACAATGCTTATCCGTGGCGCCCTCTGCTGGGTGGAACACACAAGGAACGCCCCCGTATTTCCGCTTCATTTTTGGCATCAGGGCTCCGCATCTGCTTTAGGAATGCGAGGCGTGAAATTTATAGTAGCAGGTTTAGTATTCCACGCAGCCAACAGCATCTTGCTACAAGGACTTACCTTTGGTGGGGTATTTTGGGTTGACTTTTTCTACTGAAGCTCTCGGTTTGCTTCTCCTCTTGCAACCCACCGTCCAAACTCTCGAGCTGTCACCCAACTCACATGTGGCAGGAATAATTTCATGGTGAGTAAAATGTGTTTAATTCCCTATCTTATGAGAAAAATTACTTAGTATAACGCCACTTAAAACGCATTTTTTTTTTTTAATCTGTAAGTGCTGATGAAGCTACAAAAATCTGAGCCATCTCCTGAGAGAATTAGGGTGTGGAGGAGGGTGCTTCGTCTCCCTGCCACAGCCGAGAGACTGCGGCTGGGCTCTGCTGTCTCCGGAGGGGTGAGTCCAGTGGCTAGGAGGGAGGGTAAGGGCAGAGGCCGCTCCCGAGCCTGGAGAAGCTTTGGCTCCCTGGAGAAGCTCTTCCCTCTGCTAGGTCCCTGGGCAGCCGTGAGAGAAGCTCAGGCGCGGGCGGCCAGGGAGCAGCCTCTCCAGAGGCTGGGGCCGCTCTGCTGGACCTTGCCCTGGAGGAGCCTGTCTCTGATCACTGGTGCACCCTGGTGATGAAGACCCGCCGTCTTCTCTCCGCGGACCATTGTGAGGCCCATTGAAGTCAACAAAGAATGAGGAATAGGGGGAGGAGGAGGAGGAGGATCTGTTAATTTTTAAAAATTCTTTCATTTTGGGATAATTTAGAGTTAGAGAAATGGTATAAAAATAATTCAGAAAGTTCCCGTGTACTCTGCACCGAAGTTCATCTAATCAACTTACTATTGCAAATAACTACAATGATCAAGACCAGGGAACTAATCGATACGCTAGCGGTAACGACACGGCGGTCCCCACTCCAGCGGTCACCAGAGGCTCTGATCTGCGCTTCGAGCCACGCATATTGTCGTCAACTCTCTTGAGTCCCCTGAAGCCTGTGACATTTTTTCAGTTTTTCCTTATCTTTCATGACCCGGATACACTGGCAGAAGACTGGTTAAGGAATTTAGGGACTGTCTCTCTCTCTCCTTGGGTCTGCAAAATATTCTCTCATGATTAACCCGAGACTGTTTTGACAGGAAGGCGACAGAAGCAGTGCTTCCCCGCGGCTCTGTGGAGACAGCGGCTGTCCTTGGGCACCAGAGCTGATGCCCAAGAGCACCTCTCTCGCCCGGCATCTCCTTTCTCTGTTGCTGTGTGTGGCGCCTGGAGAAGTGGATGGCATTTGTCTGGTACAGGGAATGAGCACTTGTGCTGTGTGTGTGTGTGTGTGTGTGTGCGTGCGAGGTCTCACTACGCAGCTCTGACTCACAATGATCCTCCTGTTTCCTGCCTCCCAAGTGCTGGGACTACAGGCCCGCGCCACCGCGCCTGAACTCCATGGCCGGCTCAGTGTGCCCAAGAGCGGGACACGCGCAGCTGGCGGGGCTAAGAATCGAACCCTGGGTGCTGAGCTTCCCCAAGCAAGCGCTTAGTCCGCTGAGCTATATCCTAGCAGCAGTGCTTTTTTTTTTAATTTTTTTTTTAATTTTATTTATTTATTTGTTAGCTTGTTGTGTTTGTTTATTTATTCATTTTGTGGCTGGCTCAGCCTGCCCTGGTGGTGGCGCTGGCGCAGCATGTGGTGCCGGGGATCGAAGTGCAGTCCTCGCGGTTGCCTGAGCCCTTCTAAGCAGGTGCTTTAGACCACTGCCGGTCTTGCCGGCCCTAGCAGCAGTGCTTTTTAAAGCCCAACACCACTGTGGCCAGCAGGAACACGGAAGGGAAGGCAGTGTCCTGTGGACAGGGGTGTGGGTGGCCGACCTTTCGGGTCCAGGGCCGGCTGTGTCCAGGGCACCCCAGTGCGGACTGAGCGGGCCCAGAAAACAGGAGCATCTCTCCTGCGCCGGGTCTAACCTAACCCGCTGGCACCCCAGCCTCGCCCAGGCCAGGAGGAGCCCCGCCGGGACTCGGCCGTACGCCGGCTTCCCTCGGAGTCCCTGGTGCCCAGGCGTGCAGAGAGGGCTCCGAGGGCTCATCTGTGAGGCCGCGCTCCGCAGTGCCCGCCCGTGCACCAAGGAGCAGCCCCCGAAGGCCCGGATCCGTCGCCGCAGACCGTGGGACGAGGAGGAGGAGGAGGAGGCAGGGCAGCGGCATCCGTGCCCGCCTGGGGAGGCTCTGGGCCCGGGCCGGCCCCCGCGGGCCGGACACGCGCAGACTGCGGGCAGCTCCCTGCCCGAGGAGGCCGATGCACTTCTCCATCTGTTCGGAGCTCACTTGGTTCTTCTCTTTGGTTATCCGTCTAATTTAACGCATTATTTATAATTACTGTAATTTAAGTGGAATCATTTAGAACTTCCAGATGTGTACCAAGCGAGGACACTTTTAAACACGTAAGAGACAAGCCACGCCCTAGGAGGCTTTGAGGATTTATTTCACGGAGAAGAGCAAGGGGCCTTTGCCGACGCATCAGGGATCGGGGGCAGGAACTGCCCCGCAAGGAGGGACCCAGGGCGCCACGCTCCGCGGCCCGCTCCCCTCACTCCTGCTGCGAGTCCAGACCAGCCAGCACCTCGGGCGGTGAGCCTGGGCGGGGAGGCTCGGGCTTGCGTG
Organism: Capromys pilorides; assembly: GCA_004027915.1. Classification (NCBI taxonomy): domain Eukaryota; kingdom Metazoa; phylum Chordata; class Mammalia; order Rodentia; family Capromyidae; genus Capromys; species Capromys pilorides. The sequence goes on from PVKN010004119.1 coordinate 3,475, forward strand.
GCTGCCCCTGGGTGTGCGGAGGTGCGCAGCCGGGGATGACGCGGAAGTGCTGGCAGCGGCGTGGGCAGTGCAATGCGCACCAATAATAATAATAATAATAATAATAATAATAATAATAATAATAAACAGATCCCACGGGCACAGGGTAACACCATGGTTACGAATTCTCAAGGGACTGCCTTGAAATCCACTCTAGTTTTGCGTGGTTTTCATCTAGACCCCATCTTTAAACCTCATTTATTTATTTATTTATTTATGTTCTGGCCAGCTCAGCCTGTCCTGGGGGTGGTGGGGCTGGCACAGCATGTGGTGCCGGGGATCGAACCGCAGTCCCTGTGGCTGCCAAGCTTGCCCAAGCAGGGGCTCTAGACCACTGAGCCATCTCGCCGGCCCTAGACCCCATCTTTACACGATACAAATTAATTCACAGTATCCAGCAGGACTGGGCTCTTGGAACCAAGTGCAGCGTTTATTTGTTCACAAGGGAAGGGGTGGAAGCGGAAGTACTGCCCCCTCAGAAGTGACCCTGTGAGCAGGCCTTCTCTACACGGTTAGCAAATGCGCGCCGCGTGTGTAAGCCCACCCGTGAGGGCTGTGGCTCAGAGACACCAGATTTACTTGTTTCTCGGGGCCACGTTACTTCCAGTTCTCAGAGACGGTGAAGGAAATGCAGGTGATTTCAAATCCCTGAAGCGATCAGTGGATGACAAACGTCACTTAGTCCCTATACTAATCGTGATTATTATTACCACTTTTATACCTAGGTTTTAGGGGGCTAATTTGGAAAGATTTGCTTTATCTATACCCAGAACTGTGCCTAATTAGAAACCAGGCCATCAAGGGGCTGCCGGGACAGCAGGCGGGAGCACCACTTCCAGTGTCTTGGCTCGTGGAAGGCAAAGTCTAATTCCAAACCCAGAGATGTCCTGAGAGGGAAATGGTCTTCTCGTGGTTGTGTCTGGACCGTGGCTCCAAGGGGGAGAAACATAAACTAGAGAACACTTTTCAAATGGAGCTGCCAGCTCTGATTCAGCTGGAATGTAATTTATGCTAATCAATTCCTAGATTTCAAAGTGACTTTTTTCTTACCATGCTAGAACTCTTTAATTTGGGCGTGTATTTTCTAAGTCCAGAATAGGTGGGGGAATTCTCAGACAAAAGCTAGGGATGCAATGTGGTCCTTTCTAAAAAGGAAAAGGGGGAAACTACACTCTGAAGGATTGGAAGGGGGCAAGAAAGAACTTGGGTATGGCTTTTAACCAATCTCCTATGAAAGTTTTTGATTTCACACATCACGTCTAAAAAAGCTGATCGTAATTTAAACATGGCAGCATCATTTGACGACATTACCATGCCATGGAGTGGAACTGCAAAGGGCACAGGGTGTACCAGCCTGAGCCAGAGCTCCTGTTCTGATACTGGTTCTACCACTGCCTGGGCGTGTGACATTATTCAAGTTACTTACTACATGACTTGGTTTCCTCATGTGCTCAACTGAACTAATTGTGATAGTTGATACTGGATGATCCTTTACAAACACTGTTCTATTAGTTTTTCTGAGCCAGTGGCTTTCAAATTCATTTTTTAATTTGCTTCATAATAAATATATTTTGTATTGTGACCAAGTAATACAATTATAGGCTTATATGTGTTATACATAAGCACACATACACAGTAGAAAAGATGTTATAAATATACATGTGCATATACATGTTTCATGAAACAGTATCAGCCTTGTTAGCTCAGATGCATTGTATTTTTTAGTCTTTGTCATTAAGAGGACCTGGTCAATTGTCATTGGAGTGACCTCAATCACTCTGGGACATATGGCCTTGCCTGGTGAGAACTGGCTCCATGAGCTCTGGTGAGGGCGAGGTTGGGATTAGCAGCTGGGTCACTGAATGGAAGCACCGCGGGGGGTGGGCTTCCCACCCTCTGCTCCAGCTTCCCCAGGCCCACTGCTGCCACCTTTGGGTGCACAACTGTCTTGACACCCCAGGGCCTGACGAGTCTCATCTTCCAAGGTCCCTGTGGTTCTGGGCCAGGCGTTTCTCCTCGGACTGAGCAACTGAGTCTCGGCTTCTAGTAATGCTGTTCTTTCAGTCTGAACCAAACCACAGGCACCACCGGTACTTTCGGTGGTGCAAACATCTTGAGGGAATGTTTCTTTCCACTGAGAGTAATCTCAAATATCCCTTTTCAAAGGTTGCCTTACAAAATCACTCCTGTCAGATAACACTTCTAAGCAGATGATAGTGATTTTTTTTCCTCAAACAGTACGTTATTCATAATCTCAGTCTATCACAGGTAACTCATAATAAACTTCCCAATACAAAGACAGTATTCCACACCCATCTGTGGTACCTCTCCTCCCCTTCTGGCTTACACTGAACTCAAGGTATTCTATATTTCAACACCAGCCTCACCCTCATGGCAACGAGGCCCAGCAAGGCTTGTGCTGTCTGGCTGCTCTGTAAGTTTGAGTCATGGGAGAGGAGAGCAGCCTTTATTTGCCTTTGTGTTCCTCACCTTTACCTTACAATTTTCTCAACCTTACTAACTCCACATTTACAAACTACATTTGTGTTACTGAAAACTCAACCTCACTTTTATCTTAGATCAGCAGAAAAGAAAGAGAACTCTGCAGAGGGGCCAGTGACAGCTGGGTTCATTTTCCCAGTGTTAGAACCTCACGCTGCCTCGCTTTCCACAGGACGGGACCCAGCCCTGCCGGTACGCAGCACCCACCACATGCACAATACATCAGTGAGGAGCTGACAGATTTCTCTTTTTCTGAGCCTGGGGACCCTTTTTAGGATCTCCTCCTGTTAGCTAGTTCCCTATATCCACGAAAGCCCCTAGCACTCTTCCTGGAACTGCTTAAAACCTCATGCACGTCCAATCAAGCCAACCTTCTGAGGGTGCTGACGAGACGTCTTCATTGAGCTCTGCTGGTGGGGCGCAGCTCTGTGTCTGCCCGGGCTGGCCTTTAGATAGTCCTAGCACCCTGAACACAGCACTAGTTTAGCAGTACGAACTTCATGGTGGTTTTGCATCCACAACAAAATCTGATGATAAGCAAAATAGTGTGGATCTCTTTCTAGGCTGCAATCATTTTCATTGCTGAGCCGTGGGACTTGGAGCCAGTTAGAAGAGCAGAATTTTTAGTGGATACCCTGCATTTATAAAACACACCAAATGATGGAACAAAAGAATTTGGTGGAATAGGATTGTTTTCAACCTTTGGAGTTAAAACTTTTCCTAAATATCAAAAGCATACATATTTTAACTTTGAAGAACATTGATGACAATTATGATCAAGGACTCCAACTATTTAACTTTTAAATGTCAGATTAAAAATCTCTTCATATTCTAGTGTGATGATTTCAGGTTATCTGTAAGGTAGCATAATAGTAACCTTAAAACTCAAAATGGGCTGCAGTCAAATATCCTAAAAGTTAAACAACGCGGTTCCATCATTAGAAAACACTAAGAATGTGGGCAGGAATAGCATTTCATAATTTCTAATGTAAGTTCTTCAAGTTTTTATACTAGCAACTGATTTTTTTCCATTTTGCTGCATGAAAGGGATCTTTCTAAGAAAACAAAACAAAACAAAAAAGGGCAGTGGACACCAAGAACGATGCGCGTGGGCAGGGGACAGGCAAACACAGCCGGGCTCGCTGGGCGGTGCTGAAGCCACAGGGCCCTCCCTTGGCCCTCGGGCTCAGCAGCCCCGTGCCAGGGCAGCAGGGCACTGTGGCATGGGGGAAGCCAGACTGTTTTGCTGGCTCCCACTTGTTCCCCAGGCCGAAGTCCAGGCAGAAGTTGGCCTTGTGGGGTTCCTGTCATCCTGCCAACCCACAGCCCTCCTGGGACACTGCTTGGAGGATGCCGGCCAAATCCTGCACGAGAAGGCATCTTCTTCACATCCTCCTCAACAACGGGAGGTTGAACTAAAGAACCCCCTTCTATTTAATGGTGGTGTGCTCTCGCCAAGAGAAAGTGGGGGAGCAGCTCCCTCAGCGTTGTACGAAAAGAGGGAAAGGGTGAACATGGGAACAAAGCCCCACATCCCTACCTCAGCTCAGCTTATTGTTTTTCATTTGCCCATTTCTTTTTTAGAAATTTAAATGTAATTATAGTCCTATCTACTTTGGACTTTATCACTGCCTTCTCAAAGAGTGTGGCCCAAAGCCACTGCCGTACAAAACCATAATACTGTGGTACCCACGTACCCCTTGACAACAGTCAATACACAAAGTCCTTGCAGACGTGGGGCTCCACTGCACAGACACATTGAAAAAGAAGGTGTATCAAAAAGAGGCCTTCAGTGCCACTTCTAAGGCCATGACTGGGAAATGCCACTTTTAATAAGGTACTTTAGACACCTTGTACATGGATTCAGACAAATCCTGTGTAGATGTTCAAAACAAGCATGGTCAACTCAGACACGAATCTCATTTCTGAACCAACAGAGACAACATACAACTAGGGATCATTTCCATTTTATTGCCCTTTGTCCCCCAGAAAAGTGGAAATCATAGTCTGCCATAATTTCTTTCAAATGGATAAACTTAGACAATTTATCAACGCTTCCTTAAATTTTTAACACCACACTGAACTTCAACAGGTTTTTGTTTTAAGGTAACCCAGGTTTTGGGTTCCTCCCTGTGGAGAAGTTACTTTCAAGTCAGTGAAAGTTCTTGGCCCATGATTAAAAGTCTCTGCCAATTAGTACTCAACAACTTCAATTCATTTTTTTCTGGTTCAAGATGAGTAGGAGCCTAATAAGGCTGTGATAAAAGGGCAAAAGGCACTGAGAGCCAAAAGCGGATTAATGAGCTCCTCCATTTATTTGTCTTCCTAACAGCTGAACTGTTACAACTATTGACACTCTTCAAAAGGTTCCGCTCTGAACCCTGTCCAGGCACTGCAGGCTCCAATGGACATCTTCAAATGCAGAGAATGGAGGGGCAAGAGCTTCCCCTGTGTGATGCCAAAACCAACAAAGCCCCATGGATCAGGTAATGAAACTTCAGCTTTTCCCCCTTTGAGATTTATTTACTGGCAGCTGACAAGGGGCAAATTCAGCTCGAATTGTGCAGTCAAGGCCTGTCAAGCTTTTAGAGGCACCCTTGTCTTGAAGCACCTTCATGACTGGCATTTCGCTCAAAAGCCCTCGGCACTGGTCCTTAACAGCTTATGACATCACAAAGGACACTCCAGACAGATGCCTACATGGCATCCTGCAGCATTTTAAAAGAGAATTAGTGGTTTTAATTATGGTCGTAGTATGAAAGGGAACCATGCAAGCTCCGCAGGAGACCTTTGATCAGACCCTTTTGCTAGTACAATGCCACGGAACTGTGAGTATTCCTGGTAAGGGGCCTTTTCTCGCTGAATGACTCACCAGTGATCTTTGAATGCAGACAAGCTTCTAGCCCTCCCTCTTCATTAGTGAGCATTTCTATACAGGGGCCTATATAGTGCCTGGAGTCTAGGAGCCACACAATCGGGGGAAAGAATCCCTACAGATTCGGGCCTCTACTTAGGAAGTACTGAAGGACTCTGAGTGACTTTATTCATTAAAACAGGTTGCTATTAATTAACTGTCATAATAAATAAAGAACTATTATTTGCATTTCTTACTATGTTCTCTTTAGTAATAGGTATAAAAGATGCTTGTAACAGAAATTAATTTCTTGAACCACCCATCCCCCTACCTCCTACCCCCTATACACACACACACACACACACACACACACACACACGCACACTTTTTTTTGTATCTGGGCAGCAGGAACCTACTAATCACTGGGTCTAGATTTGTGAGTCTAAACAGAAATAAAATATAAATGTAAAATTAAATGCATATGAAATGCTTTTGACTTGCCAGTTTGTACACCAAATTAACCTTTGTTTTTAGTGACTGTGGAGAACAAGTTAAGACAACACAACTCCAACCTTTTCAGAATATTACCTCCTTGGTGTGTACCTTCTGGTTGTCACATGTAACAATAATAGTTCCTTTTTTCAAAAAAGAATTCTAAACTTGAAGCAAAACATGATTCAGTTTTTAAAAATTTTCACTTTTAGGAACCAAAATCTCTTTGGTGTGAAGATTTTAAGAATTTAAGCTGTAAAACTGATCCCCAAAGCATGGTGTTTGAAAGGTTCGTGGTCAGTAGTTGAAGGAAATGCAAACCGCTCACGCTCTTCTAAAGCGGAGTTGGTTGGGCACAGTCCTCGGGTGACGGGCGGTGGTGCTAGGTGGAAGGCAGGTGGAAAGGTGTCCTCTTTAAAGCTGCTTCCAGAAATGCTAATTTGGTAAGGAGGGGTAAATAGAATTTTGCATAAACACTACATCCGGGTCACTCAACACTGATTAGGCGGTGCTGCTGTACCAAGTTCCTTATATCTGGGTAATAACTTAGTTTGCAGTTTCTTTTCTTAAGGGAAAAACTTCTGGGCTTCAGAATTTTGGAAGCTGAATGGTGAGCGGGTCTTTCACACTTTGCTGTCTCTGACATTTTTCGTATTTCTCAGACTTTGCAGTTTTTTTCTTAGGTCCTTGAGAGCAGCTAAAATATCAGCGAGCTGTGGGTCGCCCTGTGCTTTCTGAGCATAGAGACGGAAATGTCTGATGGTCTCGGACAACAGGACCTCGGCGCTGGTGCCTCTCTCAGGAAAGCGCAGCATCCGCTCACAGGCGATGGCGTAGTTTTTGTGCCAGTTCACTGGGTGTTCCTTTTGTAAATAGACAATCTCCTTATAAAGCTGGAAAACAGCAAAAATGTTGGTATTCCACTGTTATCCCTTGACTTAGTCCCACCCCCCCCCAAAAAAAAAAACCCCAGAAAACATAGAGGAATTGATAGCATAAGAAAAAAAAAAAAAGCCAAGCAGCCTACAGTAAAAATCTAATCATTGCTAGGCCATGCAGAAAATGCAGGATGTTACTGTAATTATTACAGTAGCAGGAGGCAAATATGCTTCATCTAAAACTGCTTCTGGGGTTTTTGGAGGCTGCAGGAGGAACTTGACACACACTGTGTCAGGACAAAATGCTCTTCCTCCAGAAAGATGTTCTGGGAAAGGGATTTAGCTCACTCATGGAAAGCTATTTACTCAACAGGCAGAGAGGCTGAAACTCTAAATTTAGCTGCTGGAGAAAAAAAAAAAAAAGCTTCCTTTTAAAGCCTATGTGGCAAAAGAGCTGGAGGGAATTTAAATTTTGTCCCACATTATTTACATGAGTTTCTCTGGACATTAAAGACAACAGTAAGGCCAATAGAACAATCCCAATTACCCCATCCTGAAGGAAGCCGGAAAGAAGGGAAGAAGCAGCCCCAGTATGAGACACTCTCCAAGTGCACCGCCACAGTAAATCACTTACAATTCTGAGAGTTAGAACTTTGCCACAGAAATTTAGAATTCTGATTTTCCCACATCAGATAGTATTGATTGGATACAGGTATAGTTTTCCATATTGAAGAAAGGAAACCCATGAAAATTTAACACATAAACAAAAAGCAGAAGAAAATCACAAAACAAAGCATTATGCTTGTTTCTTGGGGAGTTTTGCAGCCTACATGGGGACTGTGAAGTCAGAGCTGGGTTCCCAGGAACATCCTAGCAGCCTCTGAACACAGCATGGTAGTCATACCATCTATGGGCCACAAGGTTTTGAGTTAGAACTATATTCCTGAAATCATTAAGTTGAAAGGGACCAACTACATTATCTACTTCTCCAGCTCCTCCTCCTCCAGAGCAGATAAATGCACACAGATATCAAAAGTGTGTACATGTCCAAAACTCTACAATCCATGTTGAGACATCATTTTAGCACGTCTCTGCTTCAAGCTGACTTTTTTTTTTTTTTGGCGGGGGGGGGGGGGGGGGCTGGCTCAGCCTGCCCTGAGGATGGAGCTGGCATGGCATGTGGTGCCAGGAATCAAACCATGGTCCCCTGTGCCTGTGTCCACATTAGACTGCTGAGCTATCTTGCCAGCCCCTTCAAGCTGACTTTTAAAGCAACTTTTCTATAGTTACCTGAGTTTTATAAAATATGAAAAACCACCAGGTCCTCTGTCAGGTTAGCCTCTTGCCATCTCACCCGTGGTAAACAGTTTCTCTCCTTTGCCCTGCTAAGCTGTCTTCTCTCTGTGCCCCCGGCTTCCCTCTGAGGAGGAGGTACATGGCAGGTGACCACACAAAGTAGACATGCAGGAATGGTTAAGATGTTCAACATCCTAGCCGAGGTAGTGCTTCCTGGAGTGTTTGTTTCTCCAAATGTCCAGGAGAAGCAGAAGTTCCCTGTGACCTAGTACAGTCTTCAGGCATCAGCAACCACTCTGCTCTTTTCTGGAACATTCTGTGGCTTAGGCAGCATGAGCTAATTTTAATTCTGGTGACCTGGTAGGCCACCTGTGCTACATCTTGAGAAGTATGTCATGGGGAGCTTCATCTCCTCTGTGTGTTATGACGATACTGGTCTTAGTGGGACGTATTCTCCTCCTGGGGACATCCATGTCTGACTCAGTATTTCCCAGGGAGCTGGCTACTCCTTGCTACACCCAAACTTAGTATCATCTGAACTTAATGTCTTGTGCAAGCAACCAAATGGGACAATAGGTCAAATTTGCTTAACACTGAGCAAGAATGGTCTTGAAGAACCAGTACCGCAGTGGGTCTGTGCTGACCCACCAAATAACTGGCCTTGCCTGTCCTATAAATACTGTCACAGATCTGGAGACGTCTTTACAGCAGAAGACGCAGAAAGCCTGAGTTCACTGAAAAGGGCAAAGCTCACAGCACACAGGGACCACAGAGCCACCAGAGGCTCTGGCACGGCCCAGGCACTGGCACGCAGGACCTCACTGATGGGAGCATGAAATGCAAGCGCGCCTCAGAGCCTGCTTGTTTTCCTAGACCTATGAGGCACCAGAAGTGCGAGGAAATGTGACATGGGCAGGATGTGAGAGCTATTGTTTTACAGTTTAATGTCCATATTTTTAAAGAAAAACATCAAGGCCCAGGAAGGTCAAATGACTCACAGTTGATAGCACATGGCAGGATGGGAGTGGCCAAGAACCTGGGCTGCCACCTGCCAGGCCCATGGGGTGGGCACTGAGGACCAGTGTGCCCCCAGGGGACATGCCTGTGGCTTCCTCCGGATGGATGCCCACCTCCCTCTCTGGCTTCCTGGCTCTGCCATCTGTCTAGCGAGAGCATCCTGGTCACTCAGACAACAGCCCCGTGCCACCCAGCCCAGCTGGCTCGGCCTCGCGCTGCCCCACAGCCCCTCTGCACACTCAGGCCGGCACTGTCACCAAGGATCTGGCCTCCGCTTCCCTTTCCCTGTTCCCTTTCTGATAGCATGAACACAAGGCCTGCCTCCTGCACAGTGTGTGCTGCCGGGGCTCGGGACTCAGGGCGGGCTCTGGGAGTAGAGAACAAATGGATAAAAGCAAGGATCTGAGTTCAGGAGTAGAATTAGTCACACCGATTAGACACCATGCTGTTTTGACTCAGCCCCAAATGAAGCTGAAGAGTCACAGCAGTCCAGTGAGAAGGACCTGGTGCTCGCACACAACGTCCTGGCCTCTGTGTGCACGGCCTGGCCCGGGTATGTGTTTCCTGTACAGCAGACTCCAAGACTACGTACAGGAGCCAAAGAACCCAGTGCTGTGGATCACTGGCAAGTAGAGATGGGGCGGCATCCAGCCACGCACCCCTTCCTGGTTCAAGGCAGGATCTGCACAAGGGCCTGGGGGAGCTGTGTGCAGGAAATGTTTGCTCAGCTCTGTGGGGCCAGAGGTAGAAGACAGCATCGCTCCGCAAGCCCTTAGCCACGGCCCTCTCATTTCAAGCACAGTCAGGGTCTGGGCTTCCGCACAGAGGATAACTTGCCAGAACTGCCTACTGTTTTAGGTAGACATCATATACATGTATGTAAGGTCAACAGCTGTAGGATACCAGACATCCTGCAGGGGACATTACTGTCTGCTATGGCCATTTACTTCGGACAGTGTGAGAACACAGAATATTTCTCCTTACCTACTGCTTTATAATGTCTAAACTAAGCTGGAAACAAAAACCTGCTACACACCCTCTCCTTCCCAAACAGCTGGTGCCATGTCCCCCCCAAGACCCCTTTTATAAAGGAGAACATACGTTATACGCGTGGGTGTAGAGCCGAGCTCTTACATCTGAAGGCACAGTCACGGTTTCCGCCAGGCTGAAGATGAAGAACGGGGTTTTCATCCTGTGGTGGGAGGGGGACCTCTCTTTAAGGCTGTATCCTCCATTGCTGATTCAGGACTAACTGCTCTAGATTTTCTGAGACGATATGCATGGCGCCCTTTATTTACTGTATTATTTTTCATTCTTTCTTACTCTTTTACACATACACGTACCACATCTGTCAGGACGGGAGGGTAACACCTCACAGTGCTGCCGCTTGCCTGTCCGGATGTGCGCGGACGTCAGGCTGCCGCCGCAGCAGGGCAGCACATCCTGCACAGCCCTGGACGAGGCCAGCAACGATGGCTGGGCTCTCTGACCACACGAACTCATTCAAGCTGCCCTCAGCACACCAACTAAATCAATACTGACCCCAACAACGACCTGCACAGTTCTCTTCTGTGCTTTCGGCTCCGCTCTCCTGCAGTCGATCACAGTGAAGAACTGCGTTAACACAGCCTAGCTTTGACCAGGTCTGCAGCGTCTGTCCATATAGCTAGACTGGTACCTAGAGATGTGCCCCTTCTGACTTTTTATTTATTTATTATTTTTTTAATTTTGTAGTTATTTATTGGGCACAGGGTCTCACTATGCAGCTTGGACTCGTAGTGACCCTCCTGTCTCAGCCTCCCCAGTGCTGGGATTACAGATGTACATCACCATGCCCAGTTTCAGGGCCAGCATAGTGCGCCCAGGGTTTTGGGCTGGCATGGTATGTAGTACTAGGGATCGAAACAGGGTCCTTGTACTTGCCAGGCAGGTGCTTAGACCACTGAGCTACCTCCCCAGTTCCCCTTCTGGCTTTTTAATAAACACTACAGCACAAACCATTGTGCGCATATTTGTTTACCATTATATTGTGTTATGGTTTCTGTATAGTGTCCCCCCAAAGCCCCATGCAGTCAAGGGGCAGCTCCTAGAGCTTGTGATTGGTTATTGTGGGTGTGGGTGATGCGCCTGCCCTGGGGCAGGTAATTTACATTTCAATGTAAGGAAGAGAAGCTAGCTGCTTGAGCTGCGGCTACTCCTCCCTGGCTCTCTTGCCCTTTGCCACCACCATGAAACGTTGTTCTCTGCCATGAGCCACTCACTCTGCCTTGGAGCCAGCTAAGTGTGGACTGAAACCTCCAGTACCTATGAGCTAAATACACCTTTCCTTCCTTCAGTTTGGGTGTTGGGTATTGGTCCCAGCAATGAGAGAAGAGGAACTGAGACACATACGGGCTGTATTTCTTGACAGTTGACTGAGGTTCCTTAAGCTTACAAAAGCCCTTTCTACTGTAACTCAGCTCTCTGGCAGAGAACTGGGCATCAGCGTGTTTCTGTAGCCCAGCACTCTGGATGTAAAAGGCCTCTGTTGTCCCATTACTTATACATGGTGACAATGACCCAAGGGAAGCAGCAGCGTCACTGCACAGTGGTCCACGCAGGACGGTGCCAGCTTTATCCAGCTGACAGTCAAGCCTGGCATCTATCACATTAACAGCGCGATCTCTCTTTTCCATGCTAGTGTGTTCCATCAGACCAGAGCTCCACCAGGGTGGGAACTCTGTTCTCTTAACACAGGTAGCTTGGATGCGCAGTGTGCTGCCCAATCTCCAGGAAGCATTAAATTGGTGCCAGCTGAACAATCATTGGCACACTACGACAGAGATGGGTGGCACACTAAGCTTCTCCTCAGTCTCACTTGCTCACTCTGGTTTACTTGAAACAGGAAGTGCAGGAGTTCAGGGCGCTCCAAGTCAAGAGGACGTGAGCTTAGACTCCGGCTCTTGCAGCAAGCATTCTATACAAAGGTGAGGTCAGTAACCTCCCATGGCTATGAAGACAAAATGAGAAGGTTCACATGCCTCAAAGAAAATAGTTGCCAGCGTGTTTTTAGTCCTTTCAAAATGCAAAGTGCCATAGGCTACTTCTCTGGCATGCGTAAGAGAGACTGAAAGAAACAAATGCAAAACAGTCACCTTGCTTGCCACATCTCTTCATTGGCCACGGACTCCCAAGAAGAGGGATCGAACCTGCAGGTACAAGAAGGACAGTATCTTTCCAGCAGCTATTTACCACTATGATGTGAGGTGCTCGTCTTAAAATTGTACAAGGACTACTGAAGCAGTGCCTTGAATAACCACTGATGGTGACCAAACTGAAAACCAACTGAAGGGTAAGGATCTCAGGCTTCTGGTAAATGTACTCCTGATCTGCATGTGAGCTCCGCAGCCTTGAGGGATTCGACAAGGAACTAATGGAAGAGGCTGGGGGCTCAGGGGCTCCCTGTCGCTCGGGCCCTTAGGTGGCAGAGGTGAGGTGCAGGCCACCCTGGGACCCAGTGAAGTGCCAAGGAGAAGCTGCAGGGGGCGCTCAGCTCTGAGGAGCCGCTGCTAGGGCCACAGGCTGCGGGAGGAATGGCTTGCCGATTCTCCTTTGCCAGAAGGGAGTGGCCGATGACGCGGCGTTCCTCAGCCTGTCCAGGATGCCATTTCTGCCTCTTCTTCTGCAGGCCACACACACCTGACGCAGGCCTCGTCACCTGGCCCTGGCGGCTACACATAAATCTACACACAAAGCTGACTCATGTGGACTCACACAAACCTGCGCAACATCTGTCCAGGTGGTCTTGCCTCATGTTCTTAAATTATAAGCACTAGATCTGTGCTGGCAAGTGGATGGCATAGCGCCACGATGGGCTGGCAGTGCCCTCTCTGGGCAGCATATGAGCCAAGCGGATGAGTTGCTTCTTCTAGACTAAAGTACTTCGGTATTCAGGTGTAACGCAGTGTTGGCACTTTGCAGTAAGTAAGTGAGTTGGGGTTGCAGTTTGGGGCGCTTGGTCTCTGAAAAGTTCTCCATCACTGTAGTCGGTTATATAATCTTTAAATACTGTAATTCATAATTTAACAGATTGATAGATAATGGCCAGTTTCTTTAGGTGGTGACTTATTTTCCATATGGGAAAGAATAGACAGGCCTACAGGTAGACTGGAAACATCCCCCAAAACATAAGCAGGTTGATACCGACAGAGGTGAAAAATGTACTTAAATTTCGTCTTTCCTACAGAAAAATGATCTGCAGTGGTTTTTCTTTGGCAGTGCTGGGAAATGGGCCTGACACTCGCTGGGCAAGCAGGCAAGTATCCTCCCACTGGGCTACATGCTCGGCTCGGACCTTCCAATCTTGAAGGAAAAAGCACGTAACAAACCACATGTGTGGACGCCACCAGGAGCCACCGAGTGCCTCTGAGACCTTAACCAGGGAGTAAGCCCCTTCGAGTTTTAGGGTAAAAGCTGAGGTGGGCAGGGGACAAAACACCCTCACAGGGCCTGGACACGGGTGTCACACAAGTGACTACTGAGGCATGCACTCGGCTGCCTCGCTCTGTCTCCTAACATTCTATAAACAGGAACAGAAGGGGGACGTGCCATCTTTCTGCTTTTGTTTTGTGGTACTTTGTAGGTACCAAATAGTTTTAATAATTAATAAAAAAGCATGCAAAAACATTAAAAGGCATCTCAGAAGGCATTTTATTTTTAGGTAAGCAAACTGCTAGCTTATGCTTAAAAATGAAACTGTTGTTCCTACCTTCCATATTCTTCAGTCCAGTTGTAGATGTTTTTTGTGAGTTTAACCCATTCTTCAGGGTTGAATACAACCTCTGCAGGAACTAATTTGTCACAAGACCCCCAGGGCCACAGTGAATACTTCTTTCTCCAGGTTGGGTCACCTTCATGAATTCCAATGCAAACAAATGTCTCTTTCCTGAAGAAAGAAAAAATTTAACTTAAAAATCCTACGTGTTTAATATAATTCATAATAAGTCACTTCTGACTCCTTAAACCTTGGTTATCAATAAACCATTTGGGAATATGTTGACTTATTTAAATCTTGACCAAAGGGATTGTCTGAAATTTATCCTTGTGTAAAAATGCTGGTTTTAGGGACTGAAGGGAAGCAAGCAGACACACATGAAAAGATTCTCCTGCCTGTGACATTATAAGAAATGAAATGCTTGGGGACAAGCACTGGCACTAGGAAAACTGCTGCGGAACAGACTTGCATGTAAGCAAATGCTTCCTCTGGCGTTTCTTTTCATTTTACAAGTGGAAATATTGCAATTTTTCCTTCTTCTTCTTTTTTTTTTTTTTTTTTTTTGACATGTCTCCCTGTATAGTCCAGGCTGGACTTGTACTTACTATGTAGTCCAAGCTGGCCTGGAACTTGTGGTGATCCTCCTGCCTCTGCATCCCAAGTGCTGGGATTACAGGCGTGTGCCACCCACTCAACTGGAATTCTTCCTTTATTTCCCTACTTAGAAGTAATCAGGATTTCCTTTCTCAAGTTCCTATCATCCGCTGTGACTTTTAAAAATGTCTTTTATAAAAAAAATCTGCCATTATTGTATTATACTTATTATTTGCATTTCCCCTAAGGAGAGCCCCCTATAACCCTGAATTAACTTTGAATCTTATATAGCATGATATATCCGGAACACAGTACATACTTGCCGGATAAAATTAGAGTAAAATGACTGCAAAAATTAGTGATATGATTAAAATAAGCCTGATTCATAAAAAAAACTGAATAGTTCTCTTTCAAATGGTAATTTATGTCTTACTTTTTACTATAGGAAAGGAAAAAAGCGTAACAGGTAGAATTGGTTAAAAGTAAAACACTTTCTGAAGCTTGAAAAAAGGTAGCTTAAATTTTAGATGTTTTTCTCAACCATTTATGGCCTCTAGGATTTTGGGAAAATCATTTAACTACTCAGGCTGGTCTCCTCATCTGTGAAATAACTTTGGTAACTGTTTTTCAGATCAAGTGAGACGCTGGCATAAAGCACAGTGCTAACATATGTAAGTTCCGGTTCTGGGAAAGCTGGGGGAAGCCCGTGGTTCCTCCCTTTGCTCCTGAGATGTGATCTTGCAAGAAACTCCAAGGGAAGGGAAGTGGAGGGGACATAAGTGGAAGGGAGGGGAAGGGAAGGAAAGGAAAGGGAGGGGAAGGAAAGGGAAGGGTAGAAAAAAGACTGGGCATAGGACCAATAGTAAAAGCTCTGTCAAAACCACCATGAATCATCATGTGTCTCTCTCCATTTCTGCCTGTCCCATCTTCAAAGGAGCATAAACCCAGAAGGACATATCAAATGGCGATGAAGGAAGCTCCAAGGAAAAAGCTCATTCTTTTTCCAGCCTAAGGAACAAGAAGGTGAACTTCTAAGGTTGGAAGAAAATGGAGGAAATTCCCTGGATTTTTCTCCTCCTCTCCTTCCTAGGCTCCAGGTAATCCCATGGTAATGGAGTTAACCACAGAACTCGGTGGCAAAGGGAACCATTCTTGTTTTTTTAAAAAAAAGTTTTATTTATTTATTTATTTATTTATTTATTTATCTATGCATGCTTGTATTACGGCTGGCTCAGCCTGCCTTGGGGCTGGGGCTGGCACAGCATGTGGTGCTGGGGATCGAACCGCGGTCCTTCCAGTTCCTAAGTTTTCCTAAGCAGGTGCTTTAGACCGCTGAACCATCTTGCCGGCCCAAGGGAACCATTCTTGCTAACCAGAGAGATGTGGTTCCACGAGAGGGAGACAAATCCCCATTGCTTTCTGTCTGTGTTGTCCCACAGCCTGATCTCAGATAGACACAGAGCTATCGGCAACTCACAGCAGAAGACAGAAATTAAAACCCCAGAGAACTAGGAAGGAAGGCGTCAGGAAGCTACAACGTTCTGAGGTAACCAGGAGAGCCATCTAGAGAGCAATCCCAGCTGTGTCTGAAATTCTGGGCTATCTCTGAGCCAGGAGGTCTGACTTGCATGGATCTGACCCTCAACAGTTTGCACAGTTAGCCACAGAGAGAAGTCTCAGACTAGACACGTGGCAGCACACACAGGCACTACTACAACTATCTCTACGGGTATTTCCACAGCACAGTGTGCAGTGGAGCCAGAATTCACAGGAGGTAGACACAGAACCTGCCGCCTGAGACGGACCTAGCAGGTGCTCTGCCAAACAAAAACAAGCAAACAACATTCATTTTCCTGGGATTTAACTAATGCACACATATTCAAAAGTCCAGGACAAAAACCTAAAATTACTCAGCATCTGAAAAACCAGGAAAACATTGCAATTCACAAGTGAAAAGTCAGTAACATATCAATTCCAAGATGACACAGATGCTAGAATTGCCAAGACTAAAAATAGCTACTAAAACAAAGCACCAAGAGGTAAAGACAAATATTCTTGAAATTACCGAGAAGTTATAGAACCTCAATAAAGAAATAGAAGGTATAAAGAGGAACCAAATAGAAATTATAAACCTAGAAAATACAATGGCTGAAATTAAAAATTCCTTGACTGCACTTTACATAAATTTGGAGAGAAGGTATGTCAACAATGACAAATTGTACTATTTCTTTTCCTCAAACAAAAAGATAAAAGTGTTGAATAAAATTCCAGAGTTTCATATTGGTAAGTGAAATAAATCAGATCCACATGGGCAAACACTGTATTGTCTCACTGGTGTGAGAACATGAAAGAGTACATGAAATTAGAAAGGTACAAGTGATACTAAGAACGGAAAGCATTTGTTTAATGGGAAGGAAAAACTGGGATGCAGAAAAGGCAAAAGAAAGAAGGGAGGGCTGGGGAGACAGCTCAGTAGGATAAGCGCTTGAGTTCAATCCCCAGTTCTGCAAAGAAAGAAAGAAAGAAAGAAAGAAAGAAAGAAAGAAAGAAAGAAGAAAGAAAAGAAAAGAAAGAAGGGAAAGCGATATATCTAGGTATATATGCAGCATAGTTCAGATAATTACACTGCCAATTTCTGCTGGTCTTTTGAAAGGAGCAATAAATGCTTAAATTTTTTTTCTTTTGAATTTCTTATAACTTCTGTGTTATTATTCCTTTTTTTCTTTAAACAATTCTTGCATGTTTATATCTGGTAACCTGAACAACTAATCTGAAGATAACATCATGCAATACAGCAACCCTTATTGAATTCCTATTACTCTGTTTAGTGAAATTTTGTATTATTTCTAAATGCTTTTTTTTTCCTATTACCATTTTGTATTATTTAAAAAAAAAAAACTTACCAGTCTCAGGTACTTGTGGGACAGTATATGGAAGTCTAAATTTTTGTCATCAGTCTCAGAGGAACAAAAAGAATATGAAACAAACAAAAAATTTTTATGCCTGAAAAGCTTACATTTACAAAAGACCTAATTTAGAGTCAAGACACTGCAAACCCCAAACACCCAAGCCCATGCTCACACACCATAAAATCACACTGAAAACTAAAACAAAATCTCTGAAAGCGCAAAAGCAAAACTAACAAAAAACCCAACACATTTCAACTCGGAGAACAGCAATTTAAATGTGGGTATCTCCTTATAAACACACGAAACAAAAGATATAAAATAACATTATTAACTCAGTTCTATGTCCTCAAACATCCAAAAGAAGGAATTCAAAATAAAAAATTTTGGGATATTAGATAATTAGAAGGATCCGCTAACAGTTCTGCTCTAAGAAGGAAAGGAGATGAATGATACCTATGAAGAGACCTGGAATACCAGGAGTGAAGGAAGAACAACAGACCTGGTAAATATCTGGATACATGGTACAGAATATTGTCCCTCGTAAGTTCTTTAATACATATGCATGGAAAACTGGAAAAAATTAGCATATATATGACGTAATATATACAATACACAGAGGCATAGAGAGTTCAGTATCTTGACTGACATGGTAGCAAGGTTGCTGTAGTCCACCACAGGTGGTACCACATCACCCCTAAGTGACTGGCAAGCTAGTGGGCATAATGTGATCTCAAGAGCAAGTAGAAAAAAGCCAACAACAGCAAACACCACAAGAAAACAAAAAACACATTTACCAAGATGTACAATAAAAATCTCAAGAAACAATTTTCAGAATTCAAACAATCCAAAAAAGGTAGAAAAGGGAAAATGGTACAATAAAAAGCAGAACAAACTGAAGCAAACAATAAAATTATACACATCTAACCACAACAGTACTCATGGTGAACGCAAACCATCTAAAGCCACCAGCTGAGCACCGGCACCATCTGCCCATCTCTCCTTTCTGTGACCCTTGTCTCTGCCTGTGTACTGTACTCTGAGGAAGCCCTCTGATGATGCCATGCAGTCTATTCATTACTGTTATTTTTATTATTTTGTCATGAAATTTCATTTTACTTGTTTATAAAATAAAAATAAAGAAATGGAATGCATGGTAAAGTAAGACTTAAAGTAAGATATGCTATCTACAAGAAATACATTTTAAATATGACATGGGTTGGTTAGAAGAGAATGAAAATATTAAGGAAATAAGTTCTTTAAATGTATTTAGTACAGGTCCTACAGGGTCTCACTGCACAGATCCAACTCAAAGTGATCCTCCTGTTTTCAGCGTCCCAAGAGCTGGGATTACAGGCATGTACCACCACAGCCAGTTTCAGTCAACCTCTCAGTGTGGCACAGCATGCCAGAGCACTAAGTAAATTAAAACCGATCAAAAAACCCACAAGGATGTTTTTTGGTGAGTAGATAATAGAGGAAGTTTCAAAGAGCATTCAGTGGAGAACTTCAACAAATACTGTGAGGCCAACCTGACATCTTAAATACAAAAGCAAAAAAATAAAGCTCTTAGAAGAAAACATAAGAACATTTTTATGGCTTCATACTACAGAGTTCCTAGTTAGGAAATCAAAAGTATGGCTAATAAAAACAAATTTAGTGAAATGAAAAAAACATTTTCTACAGAAGACATTTGTAAAAAATAGAAAGAGAAAATATTTCCAAATCACAGTTAATAAATGATTAACATCTAGCATATATAAAGAAACATTCAAAACTCAATAGGTGAAGAAAAGCAAAGCACACACACACACAAAAAAAACAGCAACCAAAAAAAAAAAACCATGATATAACTTGGATGGATCTCAAGGCAGTGTGCTGAGTGAAATACACCAGAACCAAAAAACAGCTCACTTTGTGGTTCCCTTTGTGTGGCATTCCTGAAGAGGTGAAATCACTACTAGTGAAGAACAGAAGCGGGGCTGCCTGGGGTGAGTGAGGGCTGAGGGGACAGCAGGGCAGCACGAAGGGCGTCTGGGGGCCGCAGATTGCTGCTCTACACCGTGGCTGTTGTGATGAATACATAAAGCCATACTTGAGTTAAAAGTCATAGAACAGTACACCAGAAAATATTTTACTGTGTGATAAACATAAAAATAAAACACTTGTTCAATGAATGTAGGCTTCCTTCCTTCAACAGTCTCTCCGTTTAGAGAGCTCTCATATGATGACGGTCTAACACATAGAGAAAGCCCCCACCAGATTCCTTTACATCATTCCCATGTTGCAGTTAATTTCATTTCTAAGTGAAATGCTAATATTGTATTATTACTAGAATTATTCTACTATTCTAATTTACTAATACTAAGTATTGTATATTAATAATGACTTAAAATTCTCTCTTCCACATGCAAAAAGGCATTTGTTCTCACTCTTAATGTAGTCAAAAAGTAAGCATCATGTTAGTATCTACTAAACAGCCCTACTATTTAAACTGCAGCATGTGTCTGTTAAAATATTTATACAGTTTATAAAAGCAAGGAAATGTTCTTACGATGTTGCATAAAAAAGGACTCGTACATTATGCTTTCAACTTTGTAAAAAAATGCACATCTTTGATATATTTATTATTGATGAATGATAGGATTACATTTGCCTAACATTTAAACATAATTTCTTATTCTATAACTAACATATTATTTTAAAATTTATTTTAAAAACACATGCCAAGAAATAATGTTTGTCCTGAGAATTCATTAGTAAAAATTACTGACAAAACTTTATGAGCCAAGATATTTATAACCATATTAAAAGAGCAAAAGTCTAGAAACAACAAAAATTTCTTAGGAAAAAAGACTGTTTGTTAAAATACCATTTATTATGGAGATATACATCAAAAATGATGGCACTGAAGACGCTTCATTAACTACATAGGAGACACGTGATGTTAGGTGAAGAAACTAAACAGCAAATGAGATACTGTCTTGGTTCTATAAAATATGCTATGTGCGTGACTTCATCTGTGTACAAGTAAATAATTTATGTTAAAATGGAACAGAATCCAAAATAAGTTTATTGGAGTTGGGGAGATAGCTCAGTAGAATAAGTGCTTGCCTGGCAAGCACAAGGGACTGAGCTCAATCCCCAGTTCTGAAAAAAAAAATCAGAATGTTAACAGTGACTCGCCCTGAAATCCAGAGGATACCAATGGCTTCGCACTCTCCTGGACTGCCTAGCGCATCCCTAAGGAGCATGCAGTATTTCTGTAACTCTGCCCCTGGAACATTCTGGAGCCCTCATATTTATTAAACAAACGCTCAGTGGACGCCCTCAGGCAAAGTTAATGGCCGCCTCATCCATGATCCCAGAACACTCATCATCCACGCAGGAAATGACCTATTAGTGGACACACACTGAGCATTCATTCCCACGCCACAAAGCCAGCATACAGCTAACCATGGTGCCACGAGTATGGTCTATCTGGATTTGAAAGTGAGTTTATCTGTTTATTTTTTATTTTATTTTTATGGCCGGCTCAGCCTGCCCTGGGGGTGGGACTGGCGCAGCATGTACTGGGGATAGAACCATGGTGCCTGCGGTTGCCTAAGCTTGCCTAGGCAGGCGCTTTAGAGCACTGAGCCATCTCACTGGCCCAAGTTTATCTGTTTATTGACAACAGCCTGACTCAAATCAAATTTTGTGGGACTGAGTTAAACAAAATTCACAAAAATGCCATTCTGACACTGTTAGTTTCTATACCCTTCATTCTAGAATAGAATCAGTGCTCCTTGTACAGTATATTTCTACCCACAGCCTCCATGTTACTCCACAAGGCACCGTAAACACACGCTGTGAACACCAGAATTAGGCTCTCAGCAAGGGCTGACTTAGCTTGGGGATGTACAAAGCTTTCATGAAGTACTCTTCATAAGAGAAAAGAATTCATGAAGTAAGTTTGCCTTTTTAAAGCTCTGGACAATTTTGAACATCTCAATGATAGGAGAAGTGTTCAAAACTATGCCACTGCAGAGTTTTTTATTGTTGACCTCAACTATGAATAATTTTATGTTCTCAAGTATAAAATTCATAATTCTCATACTTTTTATCTCAGTGAGTATAAACTGTAGGTGTTTTTCCTATTTATAAAATTTCTTATCCTTTATAAAACAAAATCCTTAAGCTATTTTTACATAGTGATTACTCCTGAAAAAAATTTTCTTGCACTTAAAAGGGGGCCACGGTGTTGATCAGGAGGAAACTGTAATTGCTTGCAACACACCTGCAATGATTTCAAGTACGAAGGCACATCTCCAATTTCTCTGAATTGTACTAAGATCTTATTTGCTGCTCTTGTTAATCTGTCTTTATTTTTCCTGTACCCAGAACAATAACATTTATTCCTGCCTGGCCTCATTTATGCACAGATATTCAATTTAATTATAAAGATAATCTCACCGGTGACAGGGAAACAGGTGTAGAAAATTGGTCTTTTGGATGAGGCACAGCTGTTACAGAGACAATTTTAGAAAAGCTTAAGATTTCAGAGAAGCTATTATATGGAAAGAATGCTTACTGTTTATTTATTTCAAGAAAGCGATGAAGATTAAATGTGACCATTCCAGTAGGTAATACTCCTTCCACAGGATTCCACCGGTCCCCGGGAAAGTGGACACCGGGCAGATGCTTCGCCATCTTGGGTAGGTACCACTCGTACGTCATCATCTGCCAGAAGACAGCATGCGGCACGCTTTTAGTAGACTTCTTTGCACAAGCAAGGGTAGCAAGTAAAAAAGGTTCTATGGTGCGTGCAAATACGCTTCCTCAATAACTAAATACTGTCAAGTACAACAGAGAAGTGTGGCCCGGGACCGGCTCTGTGACACAGGTCATCACCTCCACCATCACCTTGAGGGTGGGGCCTGCTTCTGCTTCCAGAAAGAAGCATCGCAGGTGAGGCTTCCTTCCCTCCCAGGCTCCAGGCATAGCTCTGGGCCTCTTCCTCCAGCTCCTGGGCTCCGAGGGACACATGCCCCTCCCTGGGCATAAGCCAGGCCGCTATGGCAAGCCACACAGCTGTGGCAGCCAGCACAGCACTGCCTCATCTGCTCAGAGGGCAAGCGTGCTCACCTGCCACAAAGAGCAGGACACAGTCTCCGCTCGGGCTCAGTCACACTAGCTAGGCTGCAAATGACAAACCCCCGGCCCAATGAGCTCAATTTATTAGTCCTCCCAAGTTAACTGCATATCTTTACATGTTCTTTTGATTAAATTATTAGGAGAAAGTCACTTTCAGAAATTCTATTAATACATACATATTACTTAATTCTAGACTTTCATGTAGAGAATCCCTCTCTATGTAGAAAAGACAATACTATGAAAGCTTTCTTAGAGCCTATGCATCATCATTTGAGCAACTGTGCTTATGTTTTCCTTCATAAAGGTGTTAACTAGAACTGCAATTTATTTATTTGTGGTACTAGACATCAAATGCAGTCACTTGACCAATGAACTGTGTACTCAGCTGACTTTTGTTTTTGTGAGAGGATCTTACTAAGTTGCCCGCGCGGGCCTTGGATGTGCAGTCCTTCTGCCTCAGCCTCCTAAGTAAGCTTGTATTACAGGCATTCACCACCATGCCCAGCTAGAAATTGATTTTAATCTAAGTGTACCTTGTAAAATTCAGTAAAGACTGTATTAGATTTTATCACGCCATAGTTTCAGTTTGGGGGAATACCGATATTAATTAAATATCCCTTACTCAATTTTCATAATAACTGTACTATGTGAGAGTAATTGTATCAGACACTGCTGGTTGCCTGTCTTGACAGCTGTTGCCTATCTGACACCTCCCTTTTTTGCTGCTATCCTGTTTGGATCAAGGCAGCAGCGTGCTCCAGTCTTGGCTAGTGACTGCTGGTGTAATGCTTAAAGAGTGAGTTTAAATGACAAAGAATGCATACGATTTGTTTATTAAACAAAAGAATGTGATATGTAGTATGAGTGATTATGAACAATGTATTCTTTCTTAATCTCTCTCTCTCTCTCTCTCTCTCTCTCTCTCTCTTTCTGGTACTGGAGATCAAACTCAGACCTTTGCACTTGCCAGGCAGGCACTTAAGCCACTGAACTATATCCCCAGCCCCTCATCCATTATTTAAAAGCCAGTGCTTTACAAAAATGTCTTAAAAATGACTGCTATCTTATGGATGAATTTTACGTATTATGTATTATATATGATAAATACTTACTTCCTGATCCACTAGTGTAATATCTGGCCGTAAGCCTTCGCAGTAGTGCATGTAACGGAGAGCATTTCCTGGCAAGTCGCCTCTGAGTAAGATGATTGCATCGTGGGGCATGGAGTCGAGAAGGTTCTTTGCAAATGTGCTGATCACATTGTTGGTCCTTTGGTCACAAATGCTAAATAGAAAGATAAAGAAGTTCAAGTTGCAGCAACAAATAGCTATGTCTTAAGAATAGTGACATTCCTTTCAAATCACATAATCTACATTTAGTATCTTAATATTGCTTAATTAAAATCCTCTGAGAGGATGCATACATTTGGAAAAAACACTATTATCTGGTAAAAAGGAAATACCTAACTGTAGAGCTCAAAAACCCACTCTGCTGCTTTACTTCTAGAATTTATAACCGTCTTCATAAAAAGGGAACCAGTCTGTGTCCAAGAGTAAGCCCCCTCAAAGGAATCCAAATACATCCAACAAAGCCAAGCTTTGCGACTATACAGAATTCAGGTAGTTTCATGTTAATTCCATTTACAGCAAAAACTTTCAGAAATGCGAAAAGGAACCTGCTAGTTCTGACACAAACCCCACTGCTTCCCTACACTCCATGCTTCCTGCATGCTCTCTCCCCTCAAGGGCAGATCAAGGAAAAGCAGGGCAGTGTTTTGTCCACCTCTCTCCACGCACTGCTTACTCTTGCCAACAATAGCAGAACAACTCTTTTTGAGAGAGGAAAGCAGGTACCGGCAAGATAGCTCAGTGGCCTAAAGTGCCTGCTCAGGCAAGCTTAGGCAGGTGCAGGGGACCACAGTTCGGTCCCTGACACTACATGCTGTGCCAGCCCTGCTCTGAGCCAACAACAACAAAAAAAAACCGGCAAAGCAGATTTTCTAACTTCAAAGAAAAAGTGCGTGAATTCTGAAAGCTTAATATGAAAAGAGAAAAAGCATCAGAGAAATGGGAGAAGAAATGTCCTTTCTGTTAACACCAGGTGCATCACATTCGATGGAGCCAAGAAGCACTGCCTAAGGTGGAATCACTAGGCTGGCCTCACAAAGCAAACAGACTTCCAGGAATGCATTAGCACCCTGACTTTGCAACAGCGGGAGGGTGACTTTCCTACCCTTGCTCCGCACCTTGCTGTGGGTGCTCGCATACACTTTGCCACACTACAGGGTAGCTAGCAATGCTATTCCCTTGGGGCACATCAAGCCATCAGAACAAGTTAAAATGCCCAGTTTGTGCATACACTGCTGGTACAAGGCTGGACAGAGGCAGCGAGCCCAAGCAACCGGAGGAGGGCAGCCTCCTCCACAGACGCGCGGCTCTGGAACCCTGGGGAGGATGCGGGACCACAGCTTTCAGAGTTACGCTGCAGGAGCAAGTTTAGCCTACAACGATTCCAGTCAGATCTCACAATAACAAAACACCAAAGGATTTTTTCTTCTGAATCATGTAACAAACTGCTAGAACTAAACTGTCATCTAAGACTCAGACATGTTTTCTGTCGCACTGACGTTTCACTGTGACCATCAGTTAAGAAACTTAAAAACGTTAGTATGTAGTATATATATACTCCATACATATGGAGTATATATATACATATATATACTCCATACTAACATATATACTACATACTAATATACATACATACTAACAGTATATATACTACATACTACATATATACTACATACTAATATACATACTACATACTAACATATATACTACACACAGTTCAAGTTTTAGAACTTAATTTAAAAATAATTAATAGCGTCTACTACAGAGTAGTACAAAGTCTCCATTACAAAGTTAAACAGAAAAGGGCTCAATATTACTCAACAGATGAACTCTTTGGAACATTGAATGCATACAAAACAGCTCCACTAGGACACTTTTCCAAGTGTCTTGACTCTCTTGGTAAGTGGTATTTTAGATCGTGGAATCTTACACATCTGAATTCTACAAAGCACCTCAGGTTCTTCAGAGGACAGATGCAGTCTGTACACTGAACCCTTGGGTGCAGGGGCCAGGACATACCCGTCACCTACTCAGAGCTCTGTCTCAACTCCTCCCAGACATCAAAGACCACTGCTCGCAGACTAAGACGTCTTACTCAAGTCTTGGAAACCAATGCAAGCTGAAAGTGAAACCAAGTGCCACAATCTAAGTCTCCCGATGTCTCTCTCTTGGTTGCTTTTTTTCATAAAAATAACCCCGGGTTACCTATAATTAGAATACATTTGGTAAATCACAAACAGAGCTGCCGAAAGCCATTCCAGACACTGAAGCCCACCACTGTCCAGCGCTCTCTTGGTCTCAGATGCGAGCATGGCCAAGCCGAGGCCTGCGAGGACAGCCACCACTGCGTTACTCTGCATCCAGAAGCGCTCCACCTGCAGGAGACACACAAGCCACGCGTCCAGCTGGCAGCTGTCGGCCACTTACCTATTCCAACAACACACTGCTTATGCCCAGTGGTACGCCTGCGCTCATGCAGATCTTAACTGACTTCTTGAACTGAGCACATAGATTGTTTCATTTTTCAAATTTCAAGCAAAATCTGACATAGGCCTCTTTTATTTTTAATTTTTTTTAAGTTTTGGTGGTGCATAGGATGGACCTCAGGTCCTTGTGCATGGACCCTGTGCATCCCAGAGGAGCATCCGGCTGCTGAGCTATATCCTGGGCCTGCACCTTCCTTTGCGGATGCAAACATTTACTTCACTACAGTAACGGTGCACCCTAGGCTCCAGAAATCAGGTGGAGGAGGCAGGAAAATGCTCTGGCCTGATTCCTGGGTCCCATCCCTTGAGTCCAACAGCTCTGGAGTTGTCCTTTCCCTCTTCCCGTGAATGTAGGAATGATCTGTCAGGGAGTGCGGAGCTGGGATTAAGCCTGCTAGCCCACTCCTCTCCCCCACCCTCCTGCCATCCCTACTTTTGGAAGTGAGCTGTCCCAGGAAGCCTCTGTCTGTGGTGCCAGTGCAGGGTGACAGGGCCAGGTCTGTCCTGCCCAACTGCATGTGACAGCGGCTGGGTCTGCCCACCCTGTCAGCAGCATGGGGGCCTTGTCCACAGATGGAGCCACATTCTGCAGGGTCAGCATGACCACCAGTAAAGTGGCTCACCCCATTTACACTGGTTTACCTAGTTTCTCAGCTGATACATGTAGTTTCTATTGTAAGGAGAAGAAATGCCCTAGTCTCAGGGTCAGCTGCTGGGAAAACAGCTCTTCGGCATAGTGAGCTAAAGAGTGAAGGGATGTGTTGGTAAGTGCCTCAGTTATGCCAGTTATGCCTCACTTCTTGTGCTTCTAAAACAACTTCTAAGCAAAATGAAATTGTACATATATTTGCAAGTAAATACACACAAAATGACTAAAATGTCTGAGATCTCTTTTTATATTCTCCAACAGTGTTCACTAAATGTTGGAACTCCTTTCTAAAAATAGGCTTAGTCTTTTTTTTTTTTTAATTTATTTGTTTGCTTGTTTGTTTGTTTATTTAATTTATGGCTGGCTCAGCCTGCCCTGGTGGTGGGGCTGGCGCAGCATGTGGTGCCAGGGATGGAACCGCAGTCCCTGCAGTTGCCTGAGCTTTCCTAAGCAGGTGCTTTCGACCACTGAACCATCTCGCCGGCCTAATAGGCTTAGTCTTAATGGGTTAATAATTCAACTTCTGACTCATCAAAATTATATATGTCATTTTCTTCTGAAATCATTTGTTCCATAGGTTCACTAATGATACATTTGTACAATCTTCACAAACTTTCTGGTTGAAGGATATATCTAAGTAGAACTTACCACACCCATGAAAAGTGGTTTTGAAATATCTAAATTTGCCCTCCAAGCAAAGAACAATGAGTAAATGTAAAGCATTCCAGTAAAAAGCCAAACTAATGATGAATTCCGTCTGTCCCTACAAAAATAAATAAATTAATTAATTAAATACAAATATGGGCAAAGTTATATGCATGAACATCAGTGATAGTAATACACAGCTTTAAATTACAGAAAAAGTATCTCCTTTCTATTTTTAAGAAGAAAAGCTTCAGATTTTTAAATCTGAGTAGGTATAGACAAGCAAAATCTAGTAATGAACTGTATACTATAGGCAACATAACTTGGAACTGTGAAGTAAAGGGTGTCGACAGACAAGATACAAACTGCTGATCTTGTTAAATTTCAGGAGTAATCAAACATATAATACAAAACATTATCTTCATGTGTAAAATAATAAAGACTTAAAAGTGACAAATCTCAATGTTGGTAAGAATTTAGGATGAGAATATGTTAGCATAATCTTGGAGAAAAATTAATTAAATATCTCCATGAAGCATCTTAATAACATTCATAATCATTTACTCAGTCACTTGAAATTCAGGTATAAATCTTTTTTTTCCTGATACAAGGTCTCACTACACAGTTCAGACTCACAGTGATCCTCCTGTCTCAGCCTCCCCAGTGCTGGCATTATAAGCATGTGCTACCATGGCCGGTTCTAGGGCTGGCATAGAATGTGGTACCAGGAATCAAACCTGGGTCCTTGTGTTTGGCAGGCAGGCACTTAGACCACGGAGCTGTATAACTCTTTAAGCAATAAATAGAAATATAAAAAACATCAGTGCATAAAAATTCTCTAAGCATTTATAGCAGTGAAAAAGTGAAAGCAATCAAGTGATTCTCAAAGAAGAGAACATTTAAAGCACTCTTCTGTGGTCACAAGATGGAATATAGACATTTAAATTGTTTTAAGTCTAATTCTTTGGTATGGGAAAACATTAACAATACTGTGTTAAGTATTAAGCAAATAAAACTTACAAATGTATGTGTAAGTATTTAATATATGTGAAAGTATAGTGAATAAAAAATTAATAAGTGGGCCAGCCAGATAGCTCAGCGGACTAAAACATCCGCTAGAGCGCAGTGGCTGGGGTTGGAGTCCTGGTGTGCCATGTTGGCCCTGACCCTGGGGTGTGCTGAGACAGCAACTGAGACTGGGTGTGGTGGCGCACGCCTGTAATTCCAGCGCTTGGGAGGCTGAAAACAGGAAGCTTACTACAAGCATGATCTACGCAGTGAGACCCTTGTAGGCCCTATACCAAATACATTAAAAAAAAATTAATAGGGACTAAGGTTTTCTTTTATTATCAGAGGAATTTAAAGTCATATGCTTCCTTTGTAAATCAATAATAATAACATGGGCAGAGAAAGCAATCAAAACCAAGGCTGGAGGCGTCAAGCGATTGCCTCTTTGCACAAACTTGACCACTTTCTAACTCATAATCAGAAGATAAAATGAGCCAGGGAGAAAATGGGGCACATCTGCCTCACAGAGGGAGCTGGCAGAGCCACTCACGGGGAGCACAAAGAATGTGGCCACGCTCCACAGTGACACAAGGAACTACTAACTCAGTTAATGATCATGGTAAACAAAATTTTACTCACCTTCCTGCTGAACTTATATTTGCCCAAACTGCAAGGGCTTGAATGTTGAGTGAGAGTTCTGTCCTCATACTCGTTACTTGAGATCTGTGAAGAACAACCCACTTATTCTTGGTAGAAAACGAGTTTGGCTAATTGCAAATAAAATGTCTGTAGAAAGTATTTGCTTATCACCATAGAAAGAGTTGATACTTTGCAGATGTTTTCCAATTACAAGCTTTGATCATCAACGTGTATAACTTGTGATGGGCTCAAAATAAATTTTTTTTTTTTTGATACAGGGTCTTCTTATGCAGTTCAGACTCTCTAGTGCTGGGATTACACATGTGTACCACAACGCCCGATTCTTCTTTTGTATTTTTAATATTTGTGTTCTGAATGGATATTCCAATCAGAATGGCAAGTTGTTTGGAAAGGGATTTCGAATTTTATTCTAATGATAAAAGTAGATATGGTCACCAGTAATTTAGTAACTGGAAATAAAATTAATTAAAGGCATTTTTTGGGGAGTTAATCATGAAAGGAAAAATAAAATGATTCTCTAACCATTCTTGCCTGCAAGCAAAGAAACAACTAAGAAGCATTCTTGAGGTGTTATTTAAATGGCCTTAGCTGTAGCAGTCTTTGATTTTTATAAAAGAGAGCCGGGCGTGGTGGTGCACGCCTGTAAACCCAGCACTTGGGAGGCTGAGGCAGGAGGACTGGTGTGAGTTCAAGACCAGCCTGGGCTACAAAAGTGAGCTTAAGGCCAGCCTGAACTGCATAGCAAGACCCTGTCTCAAAAAGAAACAACTATACACTATGTCCAGGAACTTTTTTCTCCCTTCTGGCACTTTTAGTGGAGAAAATGTGACACCGTAACTATGGAAACCACACACTATGTATTTTACTAATGCAGACTCATCTGCTCTGAGCAGTTATCCTAGCTCATCTGCAAAGGTACTTGAAAAATTGGTTCTACCATGAGGCTCCTTCCTTCTACAGAAATGAAGTCAGTCTCCAAAGTAATTCTTAGAGAAGTGTTGCTTAAACATAAATTATAGGGCCAGCGAGATGGTTCAGTGGTCTAAAGCGCCTGCTTAGGAAAGCTTAGGCAACTGCAGGGACTGCGGTTCGATCCCCAGCACCACATGCTGCATCAGCCCCACCCCCAGGGTGGGCTGAGCCGGCCATGGAAAAAAGAAAAAAAGACTATAAACATAAATTATGAAAAGATGGTCACTGCCTAAGGTTAGATTCAATAATTTCCTTTCACAGGATTACAATTTAGAGATATGCATAGGGAAAGAATTTAATTTGCTTGGCTGGAAAATGATGATTAGGTTTTATCACTCTGAAGAACTTTTTTACAAACTCATTATTAGTTGTCTTTTTCATCACTCCTGTCCACCTGACACAGTGGAACCGGCAATGCTCACTGGGTGAGCCAGGGTTCCGGCCCTGGTCTGCAGATAGCCCAGCAAGCAGTGCACAGGGGTGTGGGCATCCCTTTGGTCTGCTCTTTGCATAGGAAAGTCAACAGCCATTATTTGAAGGTAAAGGGGGACTTTAAAAGCTCCCTGCTTGTACGTATGGATAACACGCTGGATGCATGATCTAAAATTCTTCAGAGAGGTTGGGGTCCCTGTAGGATTTGCTGAAGCAGATGTGACCCGAGCCCCGCATGCAGCCCTGTGCCACCCTGGCAAGGTGGGCAGAGAAGAGCACGAGCACGGAGTAGAAGGAGCACGGCTAGTTAAAGGAAACCGAGCTTCTTGCTGCTTTCTCACCTCCAAACGCAGGACTCACAAAACTAAGTCAGATATTACAGGAAATTCTAAAATCAACTATGAGAATCATCAAAAGGCTATGTAAGAATAATTAATGACAGGGAAATATTTTCCAGATATGATGTAAAGTGAAAAGCAGTAGACTAATACAATAAATAATATATTTTTTATTTAATTTTTAAAATTTTATTTATTTTTAGGCAGTGTCTCTGTATAGGCCAGGTTGGCCTTAATTCATATTCTTCCTGCCTCAGTTTTTCCTGAAGGTTGGGTTACAAGCATGTGCCACCCCTA
>PVKN010004120.1:0-34511 GCA_004027915.1 Capromys pilorides
TTTTTTTTTTTTTTTTTTTTTTTTTTTTTTTTTTTTTTTTTTTTTTTTTTTTTTTTTTTTTTTTTTTTTTTTTTTTTTTTTTTTTTTTTTTTTTTTTTTTTTTTTTTTTTTTTTTTTTTTTTTTTTAGTTTAATTCCTGAGGTTATACTTGTAAATTGCCTGTGGAATTGCTGTTTCTCCTTGGGAAATGAGTATTTCTCCAAGGTATCTTCCCATGTGTAACTTGTTTTAGGGGTTTGTGTCTACTGCAGAATCCTATTTCTTGGCCAAGGATATAGTTCAGTGGCATAAGTGCCTGCCTGGCAAGTGCAAGGTACTAAGTGCAATGCCTGGTACGAAAAAAAAAAAAAAATCCTATATTTTTGTTGGGGACAAGAAGTTGCTGCCTCTTTGGCCAAGCCCCTGGTTCTTTGACACTGTATCACAGTATTTTCTGTGACCCTTAGTCAATCTCAGTCTTGGAATAACAGGAAGAACAGCTGTTTTGACTAACTGTATCACCTTTAGCTATAGTGGTATCATCAGTAATAACTGAACTAACCATTAACTTATCACCTTTAACTATATGAACTAAATTTGTGATTATATAACAAAACCTAAAACCAGAAAATTATAAGCAGTGTACAAGTCCTTAATATGTAAATTTTAGCCAGGTGTGGTACTGCACACTGTAATCCCAGCACTTGGGAGGCTGAGGCAGGCGGATTGTTGTGAGTTCAAGTCCAGCCTGGGTACAAAGTGAGCTCAAGGCCAGTCTGAACTGCATAGTGAGACGTTGTCTCAAAAAAGACGAAACAAAATGTCAATTTTGCCCTCAGGTTAAAATTTAAAATGGATTAGGGAGAAAATAGAGAGGTGGAAGAAGAGGGAAACATTAGAAGTAAAGCTGGAGGACAAGGGGGCATCATGCTAACTGGAAAACTGGTTCAGGAGACTGGAGGGAAAGAAAAGGAAGATAAAAAGAACAACAGGACCACAGCCACAAAGAGGCTAGAAGTCATGTTCACACTCATATAAAAACAAGATCAGTCAAGGAGAAAAAGCAAAAATCAACAACAAAAGAAGATGGGAAATAAAAAGTCCACTTTTATCTCCACAACATGTGGAGACAGAGTCCTGATCTGTGTTGTTGCACTCTAGCAATCCAGCAGTAGGTTTTCATGGGGTAGTGAATAATCTCAGAGTCTTCCCCTTTTCATTGACTCATTGACTGTAACTTTTGTTTCATTTTCTGTTTCTATGACTTTGCCTCTTTTAGTTACACTTGTCTATAAGTGTAATCATACAATATTTGTCCTTGTCCAACTAGTTTATTTCACTTAGTGTTTTTATTTTGTTTTGTTTTGGTACTTGGGATCAAACTCAGCCTTGCACTTGCCAGGCAGACACTTATGCCACTGAGCTATCACCCCAGCCCATCACTGGGTGTGATTTCAATATTTACTTACGTTGTACCATTTATCAGAATTTCAGCCAAGTATGGTAGAACAAATCTGTAATCCACCACAGAGGAGATAGAAATAGAAAGATCATTTCAAGTTCAAGACAGCCTTGAGGCCAGGGAGATAGCTCTGTGGCACAAGTGCCTGCCTGGCAAATGCAAGGTTGTGAGTTTGAACCCCAATCCCACCCAAAAAAAAGGAAAGAAAGGAGTTCAAGACAGCCTGAGCTACACAGTGAACTTAAGGCCAGCCTGAACTGCATAGCAAGACCTTGTCTCAAAAAGGAAAAAAATATATTTATGCCTGAATAATAATAATCCCGTGTGTGTGTGTGTGTGTGTGTGTGTGTGTGTGTGTGTGTGTAACATTTTATTCATGTATTCATTTGTTGATGGATACATGGGTTGCTTCCATCTTTGGGTTGTTGTGAATAATGCTGTTATGAACATGATTGTACAAATATTCAAGTCCCTTTTGATTCCTTGGATGTATACCCAGAAGAAGAATTTCTGGATCATATGCTAATTGCGTGTTTAATTTTGTCTTTTTGAGACAGGGTCTCACTCTGTGGTTCAGGCTGGTCTTGAACTCACTTTGTAGCCCAGGCTGATCTCACACTCACAGCAATCCTGCCTCAGCCAACCAAGTGTTCAGATTATAGGCATAAGCCACCACACCTAGCTGCATGTTTTAATTTTTTGAGAGTTTACCAGTTGCTACAGTAGCACAGTCGTTTTACATCCCTATTAGCTGGACACAAAGATTCTCCCATATCCTTGTAAATATTTGTTTTTCCATTTTTGTGGTAGTAACCATTTTGATGTATGTGAAATAGCCTTTCAGAATGGTTGAGACTTGTCTTCCCTAGTGATTAGTGATGTTGCAATCCTCTAGTATGGTTTTTTTGTTGTTGTTGTTTTGTTTTGTTTTGTTTTGTTTTGTTTTTTTGGCCATCTATATAGCTTCAGAGATATGTCTATTTAAGCACTTTGCTGTGTTTTATCATGTTCACACTAGGCTTTAATTCATGTGTTTTAATACTGGGCAGCTTTGCTTTGAATTTAGCTGCTCCACCAGTTTGAACCACAGGTGGTTTATGTGTGATTGTCTAAAAGATTGGCACCAGTTGGCCACAAAAAAGCCAAACAAGGCCAGGCATTAAGTTGCATGCCTATAAACCCAGTGCTCCAGAAACTGAGGCAGGAAGATTGCCACAAGTCCGAGGCCAGCTTGAGCTACATAGTAAGTTCAAGGATACCCTGAACTACAAGGAGACTCTGTCTCAGAAAGCCCAGCAAGTTGTGGTATTTTGCACACTCTATACAAATCAACTACCTTAATATAAAAAATGTTTTAAAGAAATTCATGAATATAAATAAATTTCTTTTAATTTAATAAAATAAATGTGTTGGGGGGTTTTTTTAAACTATATTATGGTCAGCTCAGCCTGCCCTGGGGGTGGGCTGGCACAGTATGTGGTGCTGGGAATCAAACCACAGTGCCTGTGGTTGCCTAAGCAGCGCTTTAGACTGTTGAGCTGTCTTACCAGCCCAGTGTGTTAGTTTTTGTTTTGTTTTAGTGGGACCGGGGTTTGAACTCACGGCCTTGCACTTCCCAGGCAGGCACTTGTGCCATGGAGCTATCTCCCCAGCCCCCATATAAAATTTTAATTGACAAAACTAAACTTTTAAAAAAAATTTTGTCTTTGAGACAGGGTTTCTCTGTGCAGTTCTTGCTGGCCTTGAGCTCACTTTGTAGCCCAAGCTATTCTCAAACTTGAACAATCCTCCTACCTCAGCCTCCCAAGTGCTGGGATTACCGACATGGGCCGCCACATCCAGCCAAGAATAGTATTAATATTTATATTTGGGCAGTAACTGTTTAAATTAGATTCAGTCCATTTGTTGACCTTTATTAATTTTATTAGTGAAAAGACTGGTTAAAAACTTAGATTCAGGGCTGGGGAAATAGCTCAGCAGAATAAGCGCTTGCCTGGCAAGTGCAGGGTCCTGAGTTCAATCCCTGGTATTGCAAAAAAAAAAAACTATTAGATTCATTTGTGTCATGTCATTCATGTACCACTAGTGGCTTAAGCTAGAGGGAATGTTTCAGTGGGATTTTTTTTTTTTTTTTTTTTATTTCTGGTGGGGCCGGGGTTCAAACTCAGGACCTTGCACTTGCCAGGCAGGCACCTGTGCCACGGAGCTATCTCCCCGGCCCCCAGTGGGATTGATTTTTGCTGTTGAGTTGTTATAGACACCCCTTATATATTCTTGACACTAGTGTCATACCAGGTATATAATTTACAAGGATGTTTTCCCATCCTGTGGGTTGTCTTTTCTCTCCTTTGATACTACCCTAAGTTTAACACATAGCTTTTTTTTATTTTTAGGAGGTCTAATTTATCTTTTTGTTGTTTCTTGTGCTTCTGGTGTCATATCCAAAAGTCACTGCTGGGGCTGGGGAGATAGCTCCATGGCACAAGTCCCTGCCTGGCAAGTGCAAGGTCATGAGTTCAAACCCCAGTCCCACAAAAAAAAAGTCGCTGCTGAATTTAGTGTTATAGGGCTGGGGATATAGATCCACAGCACAAGTACCTGCCTGGCAACCACAAGGTCCTGAGTTTGATCCCTGGTATCACAATATTAAATTTAATTAATTAATTCAGTGTCATAAAAGTTCTCCCTTATGTTGTATTTTGTTTTTTGTTTTTTTAGCTGTAGCTCATATGTGTAGGTCAGTGGCCCATTGTAAAGTTGTAAACTTTTTGTTTCCATTTTGTTTTCCAGAGGTAAAAGCTCTTAAGGTGTCTTTTTTACATCTTTCTGAAGTTCAACAGCATAGTTGTGTCGAAGTCCTTGCCAGCGGTGCCTTTTGGCACAGCATCAGTCACAGCCAGGCTGAGAGCCATTCTAGGGAGTTCCTTCCTGTCACTACCACAGCACTGTACTTGGTCCACAGCATTTCCACAGCTCTAGCAGGTGCTTATTTACTTGATAAGGGAGAGGCAGGGTGATTACCCATCTCTGCCAAGTATGGTAGAACCCTCCCTTAATTCATTTTTGTGAATAAGGGCTTCCCTGTGAACTAGTGTGACTATAGACGACACACACCATAGTGTTTACTGACTTATACCAGAAATGATGCTTCTTGACCTAAAATTTTTGAGAACCTTTTTTTTTTTTCTTGAGACAGAGTCTCACTGTGTAGTTCAAGCTGGCCTTGAACTCCCTATGTAGGCCAGACTGATTGTGAACTCTTGGCAATCCTCCTACCTCAGCCTATCTGAGTACAGTGTGCCATCCATGCCTGGCATGAGAACCTCTTTTTTTTTTTTTTTACTTTATTTAATTTTATTTTGACCAGCTCATCCTGCCCTGGGGGTGGGGCTGGCACAGCATGTGGTGCCGGGAATCGTACCGTGGTCCCTGTGGTGCCTAAGCTTGCCTAAGCAGGCGCTTTAGACCGCTGAGCTATCTCACTGGCCCCGAGAACTTCT
Organism: Capromys pilorides; assembly: GCA_004027915.1. Lineage (NCBI taxonomy): Eukaryota > Metazoa > Chordata > Mammalia > Rodentia > Capromyidae > Capromys > Capromys pilorides. The sequence goes on from PVKN010004120.1 coordinate 4,942, forward strand.
TTTTAAAAAAAAATTTTTTTTAACAAGGGCTCATCAGGGTATTCTATGAAAAGAAATCTAGGAAATGGATCATTTTCTTCACTGAATAACAACTCTCTCCACATTTTCTTACCCTCACATAGCAGTTTGCCACTTTAACTGTCTTAAGAGTAGCTTACTCTCACAAGACTGAGTCATCAAAACTTCAAGTTGCCCAGGTCCCTTTGTTAGAGCTCCATCTGTTGACTAAGAAGCTCATCCAAAGGGATTCTAACCTTTCATCCACAAGGCAGTAGCTACATCATACTGTATATTTAGCAGATAATCAATTTGCATTTTTCCTTTCCAAACCTTTTTCTAGCTCCTAAATTTCCACAGAGTCCACAGATTTCAAAACACGTACTATTTCAAGCCAAGGGTGGCTTGACTTACTGTTTTATTATTATCTTGTATTCAAGTCAGTTGATTTTTCTTTCAAAAGAACACTGTAGTTATATTTTAATACGAAATGAGTCAGGTATGAGAAAGCTGAACAAAGAACAGAACTTGAAAGAGTCCAGTGTGCTGGAACAAGATGCAAAAGAATGAAGTCAAACCACCCACCTTACTTCACCTGTGAAAGCTTAACTCGGAATTAATTGCATGAACCTAAGGGCTACAAATGTCAAGGCAGTCTGGAGTACAAAGTGAGTTCAAGGCCAGCATGAACTTAAAAAAGAAGGAGGGCTTTCGGGTTTGCTCAGTGGGGCAATCCTAGTCAGACACAGAGGATGGCCCTTTGATCCCCACACCCATCCTTAAGGCAACCTGAGCCAGCCAAAAAAAAATCCTTCTCAGCCAAGAGAAGAAAAAAAGCCAAGAGTAAGAAAATCTGCTAACAAGGCACACACAATTTATATTTTATATAATTCTATGTATATGTACTGTCCAGAACCAGTAAATCTATAGAGACAGAAAAATAGTAGATACTTGAGGTTGTATTTTCAGAACAGGGATTACACATTCTGATTGGGGGGGCAGTGATGAAATATTTTGAGCTAGAAATAAGTGGTGTTTACACATTGTAAGGGCTGGCCAAGTAGCTCAGCAGGTTAAAGTGCCTGCAAGCAGGCTCAGGGGCCAGGGGTTCAATCCTTGGGCTTGTAGTGCCAGCCCCGCCCCGGGGGTGTGCTGAGAGGGCAATTGAGACTGGGCGTGGTGGCACCCACTGGTAATCCCAGCTCTTGGGAAGCTGTAAGTAGGCAATCACTGCGAGTCTGATCTAGTAGTGAGACCCTGAACACCCTGTAGACCCTTCCCTAAAATACAAAAAAAAAGAAAAAAATTGTAAATGTACTAAGTACCACTGAATTAATCATTTTGTCACATCTAGCTCCTGGTCAGGGAGCCAAAGATGTCACATCTGGAGCGCAGGTGCTGCTCCTCTGCTGTCCAAGCAGCCAACCCAAATCATAAATTCAGCCCCAGTAAAAAAGTAGAGGGGCAAAGTTTAACAAAGACATTTCTTTGGGGCCGGCGAGATGGTTCAGTGGTCTAAAGCGCCTGCTTAGGAAAGCTCAGGCAACTGCAGGGACTGCAGTTCGATCCCCGGCACCACATGCTGCGCCAGCCCCCACCACCAGGGCAGGCTGAGCTAGCCACAAAATAAAGAAACAAACAAACACAACAAGCAAACAAATAAATAAATAAAGACATTTCTTTGTAAACAGGAAATGGAAGGGAGAGGAGAGGATAGATACTCTGATAAGACAGAAAAATGAGGACCCATGAGCCTTTGTTTCCAGTTGTTTTATGGGGGAGGGGGCAGTGTCAGAGACCCTTTTGCCCCACCTGAAACTTGGGTTTCATATCCATAACTGGATTGGCTTCTGAGCACCTCTGCCTACCGAAACTTCCTGCTATGATCTACACGCAGCTTCTTCCTGTCTGTTCGCTTGTCCTGGAGGTACCTTTTAAGGCCTCATCTGTTAGGTGGTCAGCTAGTTACCTTATTCTTGGTTTAGAGTTGGGGTTAAGGGGGTGGATTCTGTTGTACTCTCTGTTGCATTCTGCCCTAACATTAGCCCTCCCTTTGTTTTCTCTATCATCTGTTGGAGGTGGGGGTGGCTTATCACTTGTGTCCTGCCTATCAGCTATTTTTCTAATCTCTTGGTGCAAGTCCCAGGGTCATTTGGTATCTTTATCTGGCTTTTCTCTTTCTCTGCCCCCATCCTTGATCTATTTCCCAAGGGAATTACCCTAGGACAGTTTGTCTTTTGATTTCTTTCTAGTCAGGATTAACTAGAAATCCTAATGAGGCCCTGTTCTATTTTCTCCCTGTCTGTAGACCCCTGAGTCTACAATTTATCTTTGTTAATTTTATGTAGTATAAATTTCATCACAATAAAAATGAAAGGTGTTAGCTATCTTCTATACATTCTTATGTTTCCGATGTTGAGATTTGAACTGGGGCATTTTACCACAAAGCTACATCCTCAGCTGTTTCTGCTTTATTTTAATATTGAGGTATTGTCTCACTAGATTGGGCCAGACTGAACTGAACTTGCCATCCTCCTGCCTCAGCCTCCCCAGTAGCTGGGATTATGTGTGCTTTGTGCCCAGTATCCTCATTTCCAAAGCCAATTGCATTTATCATGGGAGTTAAGTAGCATTCAGTTATTAAAGACACAGTGACTGTGCTCACAGATCTGCAGTTATTATAAGGAGAGTGCTCAATGTAGAAACAGCAATAAAGTATTACAACTGCCAGGCGCAGTGACTATGCTTGTATGCATGTAATCTCAGCCCTCTGGGAAGTTGAAACAGGAAGACCACAAGTTGGAGGCCAACCTGGGCAACTTAGTGACTTAGTAGGACCCTGTCTTTTCAGTTGGCGAGATGGCTCAGTGTTCTAAAGCGCTTGCTTAGCAAGCTTAGGCAACTACGGGTACCGCGGTTCAATCCCCAGCACCACATGCTGTACCAGCCCCACCCCCAGGGCAGGCTGAGCCAGCCATAATGTAAATAAGTTTTTAAAAAATAGAACACAGAAAACCTTTGGGGCTGGGGAGATAGCTCAGGGACACAAGTGCCTGCCTGGCAAGTGCAAGGTCCTGAGTTTGATCCCCAGTTCCGCAAAACAAAAAGGGAGGTGGTGGGGGGAGGCAATGCATTCTGGGAAAGCAGCAGAAGGTGGCAGCCAGGAGGAGGCTGATGAAGGAGCTTGAAGAGATCCACAAAGGTGGAATGAAAACTTCCATAACATCCAGGTTGATGAAGCTAGTTTATTGACTTGGCAAGGGCTTGTTGTGCCTGACAACCCTCCATATGATAAGGAGGCCTTTAGAATTGAAATCAACTTTCCAGCAGAGTATCCATTTAAACTACCAAAGATCACATTCAGAACAAAGATCTAGGGGCTGGGGAGATAGCTCTGTGGCACAGGCAAGTACAAGGTCATGAGTTCAAACCCAGGTCCCACCAAAAAAATAAAACAAAGATCTATCACCCAAACATTGATGAAAAAGGGCAAGTGTGCCTGCCAGTAATTAGTGGTGAGAACTGGAAGCCAGTGACCAAGACCAACCAAGTAATCCAGTCCCTCGTAGCACTAGTGAATGATCCCCAACCTGAGCACCCACTCTGGGCTAACCTAACTGAAGAATACTCTGTAAGGACCATAAAAAGTTCTGTAAGAATGCTGAAGAGTTTATAAAGAAGTATGGGGAAAAGCAACCTGTGGACTAAAACGTGCCACAAATGATTCCAACAAGTGTGAGCAGAGACCCTGAGCTGTGCATTCAGGCATCTCACAAAAACCAAGACTCTGGAAATTTGACACATGCCACCACCTGGCATTCACTTGTGGCAGTTACTAACTTTCTACAGTTTTTTGTTTTGCTTTGTTTTTTGGGGATGTTGTTGTTATTGTTTTGTCTTTTTGAGACAGGGTCTCACTATGGAGTTCAGGCTGGCCTTGAGCTCACTTTTGTAGCCCAGGCTGGTCTCGGAACTCACACTGATCCTCCTGTCTCAGCCTCTCGAGTGCTGGGATTACAGGTGTGTGCCACCACACCTGGCTTCTATAGTATTCTTAATCAAAAGTGATCTAGTAACCTGTAAAGAAAGTATTAAAAATTTCAGATATTCTTAAAAGCAGGGGGAAGGAGGTGGGTCTGAGGGCTGAGCTATATTGTGCTGAGTGCAAAGGCCCTGAAAAAAAGAGGGAGAAGGATCAAAGCCCATGGCATCTGGAAGAAGGCATCCAGGTAGGTGAGGTATGGGCTCCTGTTGTCCTCCCTAGTGAGGCCAAGGAGACTGCACTTCCTGTCAGAGCCCAGGTGCTTCCAGTGATACACTTAGAAAACTCAAAATTAATGTGATTGCCGTCAGGAACTGAGAAGCTGATACTAACTGCTCTGGAACAATTAGTAGCACTTAGTGGCTGTGTTTCTAGCTTTGGCCAGGATCAGTGCCTCAGACTGCTGAAATTAACCCTCACAGATAAGGCAAGGATGTTTCAGTGTGGTGTGGTGAGGTTTATTGTGGATTGAGCCCCATGGCCTTCACCTGAGCTACGTCTCCAGTCCTCTTCATATTTTGAGACAGAGGCTTGATAAAGTTGCCCAGTCTGGGATCAGATGGTGTCCTCCCACTTCATCCTCCCGGAGTGCTGCAGTTACTGGCATGCTCCACCACACTCAGCTGCACACAAATACTTGAAGGCTGCTTTTCTGTGCCACCTTTAGTCTTCCTAAAGTCAGACATCTCGGTTGCCTTTACCTCTTCCTCCTGTGCTATATTTTCCCCCATTTTGCTATCCTTTCATTGTATGCCCTCTAGTTTTTTAATACTCAAGCAGAGGTTCTAAACTGGTACTGTAGAGCATCCCTGTAATCCTAGCATCTGATAGGCTGAGGCAAGAGGATCCCAAGGATTATAGAGTTGTTTTTTTGTTGTTGTTATTTGTTTTTTGGCAGGACCAGGGTTTAAACTCACAACCTTTCACTTGCCAGGCAAGCACTTATGCCCCAGAGCTATCTCCCCAGCCCCTCCTGAGGATTATATGTAGCCTATACTACACAGCAAAATACTATCTCAAAAAAACAAAAAGAGTCCAGTGCTTTAGCTACAGCAAGACTGCCTACTCAACCCATTTCCTTTAGTGACTAAGATTTTTGTTTCATTGCCACCAATCCTAACCCTCCTCTGGTACTCTTTTTGTTGTTTATAGTATTAACATCTAGCTTATTACTTTATTTTTCCAGTACCAGGGATTGAACTCAGGACCCTGTGCTTGCCAGGAAAGCTCTTATTCTACTGAGCTAGCTCCCTGGCCTTTAGCTTATTACTTTGTGTGGAAATTAAAAAATGTTCACTAGTCAATTCCTCCCTGTCTTGTATCTGCCTAGTCTTGGAGTCCTCTGCAAGGGGGCCAAATGTGAAAACTGCGTACAGGCTTGTGTGTAAGTGTTGCGCTGAGTCTTTTGGCCAGGTCACTACCCTCACCAGACCATAGGTTCTACAACTGTAATGAGGGTAAGATTGCCTATCTTGTGGGTTACACTGCATAGAATGTGAAAGAGCATGACTTCAAAACCTCTTTGCCCCATTCAGTAAGTATTCAAAAAAAAATTAGTAAAAAGACAGATCGTGGGCCAGCCAGATGGCTCAGTGGACTAAAGCACCTGCTTAGGCAGGCACAGGGACCAGGGTTCGATCCCTGGCATATCATGCCAGCCCTACCCCCAGGGCAGCTGAGACAGAGACTGAGACTGAACGTGATGGCACTCACCTGTAATCCCAGTGCTGGGAAGGCTGAAAACGGGAATCACTACAAGTCCTATCTGCATAGTGAGGCCCTGTACCAAGTACTAAAACAAATAAAAACACATTTCTTTTCATCTTGGTTTTCTTTTTGTAGTACATGTTTGCAATACATGATGACTCTATTCCTTACAGGGAGAGAAACATCATTGAAAACAACCCTTGGGGTTGCATCTGTCAGGGGTCATTGTGTTAGCAGCTTGGGGGAAATCCTTTTCTTGGTGTTGTATGGTTGCCTCATAACTCTGAAATGGTTTGTTTGTTTGTTTGTTTGTTTTATCCAGCAGACACTGGCAGTTGTGTAGCTACCAGTTTCCTTTTTCATATTGCCTGCTAGTAAACAGATAAATTTGTGGCCCACCCATAATAGCCATGGTCATGAAAGGTGGTATGCATGAAAGAAAAGTTTTTCAAGTAAGTGGATTAATGAATTATAAGCATATATGCTGCAACAAAGGTTGAAGGCTTACCTGTATAAAATGTGAACTTTTTTTTTGTTGTTGTACCAGGGACTGAACTCAGGACCTTGTGCCTGCCAGGGAAGCGCTTATTCTACTGAGCTATCTCCCCAGCACTAAAGTGTGTCACAGAATTAATAAAAAAATACCTATACATGGGCCAGGGAGATAGCTCAGTAGAATAAGTGCTTGCCTGGCAAGTGCAGTGTCCTAAGTTCAATCCCTGGTACCGCAAAAAAAAAAAGAAAAAAACTATGCAAGGAAGTGGTTCTCAGGGCCAGTTTGCCCCACCTGGGGATGATGATGATCCTCCTCCTCCTCCTCCTTCTCCTCCTCCTCCTCCTTCTCCTCTTCCTCCTCTTCCTCCTCTTCCTCTTCTTCTTCCTTCTTCTCCTCTTCCTCCCCTTCTTCCTCCTCCTCTTCTTCCTCTTCCTCCTCTTCTTCCTCTTCCCCCTCTTCCTCCTCCTCCTCCTCCTCCTCTTCCTCTCCCTCTTCCTCTTTTTCTTTCTTCTTTCTTCTTTCTTCGTCTTTCTTCTTCTCAGGTCTTGAACTCAGCCTCCCAAGTGCTAAGATTATAGGCTTACACCACTATGGCCCGTCTCTTAGGGGACATTTTGGTGTCATCTGGGGTTGTGTGGCCACAGATGATGTTCACTGAACTGTTCAGCCCCCACAACAAAGAATTATCCAGCCCCAAAGTCAACACTGCTGTGGACTGGACCATGCAGGCGGTAATTCCAGAGGCCAGTGCTCTGGATGCATGCTGGCGCCTTAGTGATGGATGCATTCGTGTCTTACTCATTTGTTCTGCTGTAACAACAAGCCTGACTGGATCACTTCTCTCCCTCACAGTTCTAGAGGCCACAAAGGGTGAGAGCAAGATAACAAGAGACTTAATGTCTGCAGTCCTCATGTATGTCTTCATGCCACAGAGAGGAGGACCACGGTGTCCTCCCAGGGTAGGGCCATACCCCCTCCTCCCACCCTCAGTGGGGCACTGGTGCTCTGGGTTCCTTGGCTCCTCACAGTCCTGGCCTCTTAATGCAGTGCAGTGTGGCGTAGGCTTTGCATGGAGCCCTAGGACAGGCACAGTCCAGCTGCCTGTTCTGCAGGGTCTTTTCCAAGTGGGAGACTTGGGCATCCTTGCTGAATTTGTCATCAGCGACATGATCCTGAAGGCAGCTTTTTCCCTCTTGAAACCTCTATTGTGCCCACTCAGTCACAACTTTAGACAGACAAAACTAGGGGGAAAGTTGCTTTTTAAAAATTTGAACTGCAGTATTTTGAATGTTTGAGTTGGCAACACAGTAAAAATGAGACTGTGTTCTTGTCCTGTCTTTGCAGGCTTTCACAGAAACCATGTTTGCCAGTAAAGCTCCTGTGGAGGAAGCCTTCCTCTATGCCAAGGTGAGCAGGGCAGGGAAAGGAACCACATGGGCTCTGCTGGTGGACAGCAGCTCTTGGGCCTTTTGCCCAACCTCGGAGCCCCTCTGCTTCACAGGCATTCTTAGCCTTTGCTCAGCACAAGAGTCTGAAGCATGCATCACTACACTTAGAGGAAGACAATTCAGAAGCAGAATGAATGAAGAAAAAAAGGCTAAAAAAAAGAAAGAGGGCCAGCCAGATACCTCAGCAGATTAAAGCACCTGCTTAGTCATAGCACAGCGGCCCAGGGTCAATCTCTGGCATGCTCTGCCACCCCTGCCCCCGAGGCACACTGAGCTATTGCTTGAGACTGGACGTGGTGGCGCACGCCTGTAATCCCAACACTTGGGAGGCTGAAAACGGGGATCACAAGTCTGATCTACATAGTGAGACCCTGTAGACCCTGTACTAAATACATTCATTCATTCATTCATTAAATTTTTAAAAAAGAAAAAGGCTGAGTTGTATAAGATGAGAGCAACAGCATTTCAGTAAATGTGAAGGAACATGGGTCTGCAGCTGCACTTGGTTAGTGCAGATCAGCCACTCTGCAGTCCGCCCTGAAATCTGGCATCCTCTCACTTATACAGAGTGTTCAGGTCTGCATTCTTTTTTTTTTTTTTTTTTTTTTTTTTTTACAGCCACCTCAGCCTGCCCTGGGGGTGGGGCTGGCACAGCATGTGGTGTCAGGGATCGAACCATGGTCCCTACAGTTGCCTAAGCAGGTGCTTTAGACCATTGAGCCATCTTGCCAGCCCCAGGTTGGCACTCTTTTGAAAGGTTGAAATTAGTAATTTTTGTTGTTGTCTTTACAGTTTAGATCTACATACTAATAACTTTGATCATTGGGAGAATTCGTACCTGTACATCATATATCTTGCTGCTTTTTTTTTTTCCCAGTCTCCTTTCAACCCTTCCTCCCCTCCTTATTTACAAAAACTTTGCTTTCATTTTTTTCCTTTTTTTTTTTTCCTTTTCCCTTCCCCTTTCCTCCCTCTTCCTTCTCTTTTTTTTTTTTTTTTTTTTTTAATTTTATTTATTTATTTATTTGTTTGCTTGTTGTGTTTGTTTGTTTCTTTATTTATTCATTTTGTGGCTTGCTCAGCCTGCCCTGGTGGTGGCGCTGGCGCAGCATGTGGTGCCAGGGATCGAACTGCAGTCCCCGCAGTTGCCTGAGCCCTCCTAAGCAGGCGCTTTAGACCACTGAACCATTTCGCCAGCCCCTCTACCATCTCTTATTTACCTCATTTGAACACATTTCCCAGTATCTATTAAGCATTTTGGTCCTTATTTACACTTTTGACTTCTCACACCAGAGACACAGTGTAGTATTTAAACATGTGTATCTGATTTATTTCACTTAGGAGTATAGTCTCAAGGTGCATCCATTTAACTAGAAATATCTCAAGCTTATTTTTTATGTCAGAGTAGTACTCCATTTATAAAGAAAGACATCTTCCGTATCTACTCATCATTTGATGGCTATTTGGGCTGTTTCCAAGATACAGCTGTTGCAAACTGTGCCCCTATAAACATAGGTGTGCATATTTCACGTGGCATAATTCTTTTTTTGTGGGGGAGGATGTAGAGTCTCACTATGCAGCTCAGACTCAGTGATCCTCCTGTCTCAGCCTCCCCCAGCACTAGGATTACAGCTGTGTGCCACCACACTCAGTTTCAGTGGCCAGCTTGGCGTGGGGCTAGCACAGCACGTGGTACCAGGGATTAAACCTGGGTCTTTGCACTTGCCAGGCAGGTGCTTAGGCCACCAAGCTATCTCCCTGACCCGCTTTTAATGCTTTTGGGAAGATAACTAAAGGGAGAAATAGCTGGGTCAAATCGAACCCCTTCAGTCCTATTTTTTGGAGGAATTTCCACACTGATTTCCAGTGATTGGGCCAATCCCCTCTCCAACCAACAGTAGAGAGGGGTTCCTTTTCCCCACAGCTCCTCCAGCATTTATTACTGTAATTTCTTGATAACAGCCATTGTTTCTGGAGTGACATGGAGACTCATTATTTTAATTTGTATATCTTAAGTGACCAGTGATGTGAAACATTTTTTTATGTATTTAGTGTTTCTACTTTATCTGAGAAGTGTGCATTTATCTCAGATGCCCATGTTTGGATTGAGTCTTGAATTTGAGGAGCCAGCGTGGCACACTGGGGATCGAACCTGGCCACTGCGCTTTACCTAAGCAGGAGCTTTAAATTTCAGGGGAGAATTCTGATTTTTATTTATTTGTTGATTTTTTTTTCTTTATATATATTAGGTGTTAATCCTTTGTCTGAGGAACTACTGGCAAAAAATTTTTTTCCCATTGTCTCTTCTCTCTGTTGGTAGTTTCTCTTGCTGCAAAAAGCTTTTTAATAAGATGAGATCCCAATAGCTGATTGTTCGTGATAGTTTCTGTGTGATTGGTGTTTTGTTCATAATGTCTTTGCATATACCAGAGTTTTCAAGTGTTGTACCTATTCTTCCAGATATAGTGTTTCTGTTTTAATATGAAATTAGTAATGTAGAGCTAGTGTTAAAAATGAAACTCATAATTTGTTGTTTAGCTAAGTAAGAATAAACAGTAGCCCTCCTTGGAGATTTTCTGTGTCCTCTTCTGGACTGAATTTGAAAGTCATAGGAATTTGGAAAATACTCAGCAGAGAATAGATTTAATAATAAAGTTAAATAACAGGATTGGAGGGCTGGGGAGATAGCTCAGTAGAATAAGCTCCTGCCTGGCAAGCATAGGGTCTTGAGTTCACTCCCTGGTGCTACAGATCAGTCAATCTGGATTGGGGGAATAACAGCACATGCAGACTGTAGATATGTGGCACACAGTGTGGGAAATAGATGAGGTGTATGAAGAGCAGCATTAAGGTTTAGTTGGACGCAATGAGCAGGGCTACAGGCATGGCTCCAGCAAGCGCTGCTGTGGAGGCAGAGGCTGTGAAGCTGGCCTGGCCTGAAAAGATGTGGAATACATTGCTCATACCTCACTGTTCTCCACAGTTTGATTTTGAATGCCGGGCACGTGGGGCAGACATCCTGGCCTACCCACCTGTGGTTGCCGGCGGGAACCGATCAAATACTTTGCACTACGTGAAAAATAATCAGCTCATCAAGGTACGCAACATGCCCTTCAGTGCTGCTCCCTAAGGGTCAGATGCTTCCGCAGAAAGCTTACTAATCTGATTTTGCAAATCAACTCATTTAAAAAGCACATGTATGGACTTGGGCATAGTGGCCCATGCCTGTAATTCCAGCACTCAAGAGACTGAGGCAGAAGGATTGCTGTGAGTTTGAGACCAGCCTGGGCTACATAATGAGTTCAAGGTCAGTCAAAACTACATAGTAATTGTTTCCCAAAAAAAAAAAAAAAGAATATTTCTTATATAATGTCTACATTTTATACAATATATTGTCCATGATCTAATTGTTTCCTATTAGAAAATTTATTCCATCTTATCGCAACAAAAACATATCTGTTCTTCAAAGTTGTCATTATTTTATACATGCTCTCTTAATCACTACTGTGTACCAGAGTTTGCACTTAAATGTAGGTATAAAAAAGATAGGCCTCAGGGGCACAAGTGCTTGCATGGCAAGTGCAAGGTCCTGAGTTCGATCCCTGGTTCCGCAAAAAAAAAAGGCCACAGCCTGAACTGCATAGCGAGGCCTTGTCTCAAAAAGACAAAAAAAAAAAAGGCCAAAAAAGATATGCCTTAGGATGGGAAAATAGCTTGGCGGTCTAAACGCTTGCCTGACAAGTACAAGGACCTGGGTTCAATCCCTGGTACCACATACTGTACCGGCCCTAGTACCCCAGGCATGCTGTGCAGGCCATCAAAACCGGATGTGGTGGTACACACCTATTATCCCAGCACTGGGGAGGCTGAGACAGGAGGATCACTATGAATCTGAACTGCCTAGCAAGATCATGTACCAAGCTAGGCATGGTGATGCACGCCTGTAATCCCAGCACTTGAGAGGCTGAGGCAGGAGGATCAGTGTGAGTTCGAGACCAGCCTGGGCTATAGAAGTGAGCTCAAGGCCAGCCTGAACTGCATACATAGCGAGACCCTGTCTCAAAAAGACAAAAAAAAAAAAAAAAAGATCATGTACCAAATAAATAATAAAAGATTAATAAAACAATAAATAATATATGCCTTATCTTCAAAGGCATAGATTATGACTATTAGTAAGTTAAAGATACACTCAAAAGTGTTTTCCTCACATATTTTATAACAGAGCAGAAGGAAAGTAATATTCTTTTTTTTTTTTTAATTTTTATTTATTTATTTGTTTGCTTGTTGTGTTTGTTTGTTTATTTATTTATTCATTTTGTGGCTGGCTCAGCCTGCCCTGGTGGTGGCGCTGGCGCAGCATGTGGTGCCGGGGATCGAACTGCAGTCCCCGCAGTTGCCTGAGCCCTCCTAAGCAGGCGTTTTAGACCACTGAACCATCTCGCCGGCCTAATATTCTTAAGTGACTATGAGTAGTTGTGCTAACTTAACTAGAATCTGACTGAAGTGAGATCTGTGACGAATACAGTCACATTTACGATGCCAAATGCCTTCCCCTGCTAATTCCAGAGCCTGAGCTCCTGCCCACCAGACACTGCTGCACTTCTGGCATGGTCAGAAAACTTTGAAGGAGAGTTGAACGTGGCGGCACATGCCTGTAATCCTAGCACTTGGGAGGCTGAGGCAGGGGACCAGTACAAGTTCAAGAACAGCTCGAGCTACAAAGTGAGCTCAAGGCCTGAACTGCATAGGGAGACTCTGTCCCAAAAAGACCAAAAAAAAAAAAAAAAAAAAAGAAGAAGGAAAACTTTGAAGGAGTAGGCAATTTAGCTCCGAGGCATAAGCACCTGCCAGGCAAGCATAAAGTCCCAAGTTGGATGCCCAGTACCAATAATAATAATAATAAATAAAAAACATTTTAAAAGTTTAAGTTCTTTTTCATCTCTCATGAGAAGAAATTACAGGTGAATCTTTAGATTAGAGATTTCTTTAAAAAAAGAAAGAGTTGTGGGCTGGGGAGATAGCTCAGTGGGATAAGTGCCTGCCTTGCAAGTGCAAGGTCCTGAGTTCAATCCCTGGTACCAAAAAATAAAGAGCATTGGGCTGCGGAGTTACCTCAGTGGTCTAACAGCCTGCCTGGCAAGCACAAGGACTCAAGTTGGTCCCTGGTACTGCATGACAACCACCAAAACCAGATTGGTGCCCCATACCTGTAATCCCAGCACTGGGGAGGCTGAGAGAGGAGGATCACTAACGAGTCCAAGCTGCGTACTGAGACCCTGTACCAGATAGATAGATAGATAGATAGATAGATAGATAGATAGATAGATAGATAGATAGATAGCACCTTTTAAGATAGGAACATTTGTTATATCCTTCATGTCACCCTTTCCTTTTTTTTTTTTTCCCACCCTTTCCTTTGCTCAGGATGGGGAAATGGTGCTCCTGGACGGAGGCTGTGAGTCTTCTTGCTATGTGAGCGACATCACACGGACTTGGCCTGTCAATGGCAGGTAGGGCTCAACAGAGAGACGTGGCCTGCTGCTACATTGGAATCTCAGCTAGAAGGTGGATGTTTTGAATAAAACCACCAGAGTCATACAGGACTCTCGTAGGTCAGATTAACTGCTTTGCAAAACTCCTGATAATTTCTTTTTTTATTTTTTGAGACAGGCTCTCACTGTGTAGTTCATTCTGGCCTAGAACTCAGTAGCCCAGGTTGGCATCAAAGACAGCAGTCCTCCTATGTTAGCCTGAGTGCTGAGATTACAGGCATGTACCACTACACTCAGCTGTGAATAACATTTTTGAATATGAAAACTGTTTACTGTAAGTAAACCTTAGTGGCGTTTACAATTCCTTAGTGGCCTTTACAATTCCTGCCTATACTACATAGTGAGACCTTGTCTCAAAAAGTCTTGTGAAGGGCCGGCCAAATACCTGAGTGGATTAAAGTGTCTGCAAGCAGGCGCAGGGGTCAAGGATTCAATCCCAGGGCCTGCTGTGCTGGCCCTGCCCCTAGGACCAGAACGAACTGAGACAGCAATTGAGACTAGGCATGGTGGCACGCACCTATAATCCCAGTTCTTGGGAGGCTGTAAAGAGGCAGATCACTATGAGTCCAATCTAGTAGTGAGACCCTGAACAAACACCTTGTCCCCTAGACCCTTCCCTAAAATACAAAAAAAAAAGGAAAAAGTCTTGTGAGACAGCTGTTATACAGATAAGCCATCACTGATCAAAGCATTGTTATGCAGGGGCCTAGGGAGATAGCTCAGGGGCACAAGTGCCTGCCTAGCAAGTGCAAGGTCCTGAGTTCAGTCGCTGGTTCTACAAAAAAAAAATAGTTATGCAGTTCATAACGTGTGTGAATGTGTGTGTGAAGGTGACTAAAAAAGTAGGGAGAGGGGCCAGGAGAAAGCTCAGTGATCTAAGCGCCTGTCTGGCAAGAACAAGGACCTAGGTTCGATCCCCAGTACTGCATGCCATGCCAGCCCTGCACCAAGCCAGCCACCAAAACTAGGTGTGGTAGCACACACCTGTAAGCCCAGTGCCAGAGAGGCTGAGACAGAAGGATCACTGTGAGTCTGAGCTACGTAGTGAGACCCTGTACCAAGTAAATAAGCAAGTAAGTAAATAAATATTAAAAAAGAAAGTAGTGAGACTCTAGTGATTGACCATGCAGTTGCAGGAGCTGGCCACAGTTGTAGAGTAGACAGAGAAGAAACTTGAGCAAGAGTTGATGATCCATCTGGCTATGGTGGTACACACCTGTGAACTCAGCACTCTTTGGAGGCTGAGGTGGGAGAATTGCAAGTTCAAGCACAGCCTGGGCAATTAAATGACCTACTGAGACCCTGTCTCAAACCAGGCTGAGTTCAGTAGAATAGGCGCCTTCCTGGCAAGCGCAAGTTCCTGAATTCAATCCCCAGTATGTATGTATGTATGTATGTATGTATGTATGTATGTGTGTGTGTATATATATATATATATATATATATATATATATATATATATGTAGTTTTTAAGATAGGAAAGGATGTCCTGGGGGAAGGAGATGGTGGCAGTTCAGTCTAGAGTCAAGAACCTACAAGGCAGTAGAAATGTAGGCAGGGCTTTCCCGTCTTGCAAGATGGCAAGTGAAAATACTGAAAATCCAGACACTATAAGGCTGCTGCCAGTGGCACTAGTAAAAAGGGTAAGGTGAAGGCAGAAAAGTCCAAGAAGGGGCAACCTCACTGCAGCCAAAATCCTGTCCTACTTAGAAGAATTGGCAGATACTCCCAATCTGTTATGTATTCCAGAAAGGCTTTGTATAAGAGAAAGTACACAGCTGCTAAATCAAAAGTTGAGAAGAAAGTTCTTGCCACGATTACAAAACCAGTCGGTAGGGACAAGAATGGTCGTACTCAGGTGGTTAAGCTTTGAATAATGCCTAGATACTACCCTACTGAAGATGTGCCCCAAAAGCTCTTGAACCATGGCAAGAGACCCTTTAGTCAGCATGTGAGGAAACTTCCAGCTAGCATCACTCCTGGCACTATCATCATCCTCACCAGGTGTCACAGAGGCAAAAGAGTGATCTTCCTGGAGCAGTTGGCCAGTGACTTGCTGCTTGTGACTGGGCCTCTTAGCCTTAATATCATGTTCCTCTACGGAAGAACACACCAGAAATTTGTCGTTGCCACCTCTAGAAAAACTGATATCAGCAAAGTGAAAATCCCCAGACACCTCACTGATGCTTAGAGACGAAGAAGCTGTGGAAACCCAGACACCAGGAGGGTGAGATCTTCGACACAGAAAGAGAGATACCAGATTTTAGAGCAGCACAAGGTGGATCAGAAAGTGGTGGGCTCACAGATTTTAGCAAAAATCAAAGCTGTTCCTCAGCTCCGGAGCTACCTGCAATCCATTTTTGCTCTGAAAAATGAAATTTAGCCTCATAAATTAGTGTTCTAAATTTTTAACTAAGAACCTAATTAAATAACTGATTTTTTTTTTTTTTTTTTTTTTTTTTTTTAAATGCCGGCAAGGCTTACACTCAAGTTCTGAGATAGAATTCCTGCAGTTCTGCTTTGTTGTTGTTTTTAGTACGGAATCCACAGGGTCTCACTACACAGATTGGACTCATAGGGATTCTCCTGTTTTTCAGCCTCCCACGTGCTGGGATTACAGGCGCACACCACCATGCCCCATCTCAATCACCTTGTCAGCGCACTCTGGGTATGAGGGCAATCCAAGTTCTATTTATTTTGGCTGCCAGTCAGCCAGCCAAGCCAGAGCTTTTCTGTCCTTCTGCTTAGTGGACCCCTGATAATAAATTCCACCCAGTCCAGCTTTCTCTCCCCGCTGCCCTCATCCACATGGACACAGCTACTGGGTCCCACATCCCTAGATCTTTGCCTGCACATGTTGGCAGTCATGTCTTGGTTTATGTATATGATGAGACTTCTCAAGGACTACACCTTGCACCTAACTTTGGGCCCTGTGGGATCTCAGTCTGGTTGTAGGTCCAAAGGCAGCACGTTCTGGAGAGGAACCTAGAGTTTTCTCAGAAAGACAGATCAATGATACTTAGGAGTTTAGTATCCTCACTTCATCAGGGTTAGTATATCCATTTGTCAGAATTGCATGCCCTGGCTTGTGCATTTGAGTGACTGGCTAGCCAGGTAGTAATCTCAGCTATGCAGCAAGCTGAAGCAGGAAGATTGCTTGAGCCCAGGAGTTTGAAGCCAACATAAGCAACACAATGAGACCCTCCCTCACCAAAAGCGAATATTAAATAATTATTTAATGATTTTTTGGAAAAGAAACTTTGTACCAATAATGATTAGAAAACTTATCATGTCTACACCCTGTGCTCTGTATAACTACTAGGAAGACTACAATATGCATTGTATCAAATATTGGGAATGTACTACTAACATGTTTTGAAACTTGTCACATCGTTACTTCTTTTTTTTTGTTGTTGTTGTTGTTGTTGTTGTTGCGGTACCAGGGTTCAAACTCACAACCTTGCACTTGCCAGGCAGGCACTTGTGCCATGGAGCTATCTCCCCAGCCCCTGTTATTTCTTACTAAAAGTAATTTAAAAATTATGTATTAGGGTGAGATATGAATGCATTTATAGATGATACAATAACAATCTCCTCCTTCCCACCCCTCCACCAGGGGTTTGAACTCAAGACCTTGCACTTGCCAGGCAGGCACTTGTGCCACAGAGCTATCTCCTCGGCCCTACAATAACAATTTTTTTTTAACAATGTTGATAATTGCTGTTATGGTTTATGTCTAGTTGTCCCCCCAAAGCCTCATGCAATCATGGGGCAGGGACTTCTAGAGTTTGAGACTTGACTCATGATCCACTGGGATTATGTGTTTTAGTACTGATGGGATTATGGGTGTGAGTACTGCTGGGACTATGGGTGTGGTCTAGGGCAGATATGCTAAGGCAGAGAGCCTGAATGTAATATAAAGAGGAACACAGAGACAGACTCACGCTGTTGCCCCCTGGTACCCTGGTTGGTCGGTTGCTTCTGTCGAGATTGTTGCTGTTCCGCCGCCATGAACTGGATGCTCTCTGC
This sequence comes from Capromys pilorides, assembly GCA_004027915.1. NCBI lineage: Eukaryota > Metazoa > Chordata > Mammalia > Rodentia > Capromyidae > Capromys > Capromys pilorides. Next base: position 22,213 of record PVKN010004120.1, read on the forward strand.
CCTGTTCCACTCAGCCGTGGGCAAGCCAAATATGGACTGAAACCTCCAGTAACTGTGAGCTAAATAAACCTTTCCTCCCTTCATTTTGAGTGTCGAGTATTTGTCCCAGCAAAGAGTAAAAAGTAACTAAGACAATTGCTGAGCCTAAGAAATGGGTAACTAGGTGTTCATAATACTGTTGTATATTTAGCCATTCTTCAATTGGAGGATCTTTAAAGTTTGTCTAGTATTGGGCTGGGGCTATAGTTCCATGGCTTGAGTTCCTGCCTGGCAAACATGAGGTCCTGAGATTTCTTTTTATTTTTTATTTTATTTTATTTTTTCCTTTTTAACTTTATGTTATGGCCGGCTCAGCCTGCCCTGGGGTGTGGGGTTGTTACAGCATGTGGTGCCAGGGATTGAACCGCAGTCCCTGTAGTTGCCTAAGCTTGCCTAAGCAGGTGCTTTAGACCACTGAGCCATCTCACTAGCCCCTGAGTTTGATTTCTGGTGCCAAAAAAAAAAAAAAAAACAGGTTTGTCTGATATGAGATTTTTTTTTTTTTTTGTGATATGAGATTTTAGAAGACGTTGCAGTAAGCAATCTTGTACATTCAACTTTCTGGAATTTCAGTTATTTTCTTCAGATGGATTTTTTTTAGCAGAATTACAAGCTTGTGTTATATAATTATCTTTAAGGCTTTTGATTTACTGGGCTATGTTAATTTATACTTGTGTCCACAGTATGTGAGCCTGGGTATCATCTGTTACTCCAGGTCACTAGTAAGCCCTACTCAGCTTTAACTGAGAAGCTATGTTGCTGCCCCAGCTTGAAGAATTTTCACTTTCCCTGTGAACATCTAGGGCAGTGAGGGCAAGCCTTTCAGAACTTTCAATGAGACAAACAACCTGAGGCGGTACCCGTACCTCAGGCTCACCATCTCTAATCTGGGGCACACTAGGATCCTGTCTCCAGGGTCCATGTGGTCGTAACATTGTGTTGGTGCTTTAAAATATGCAGCTTCTCTAATTGAACACCAAACTTCCACTAGGAAGTTAGCTCAGCTGTATAAGTACCTGCCTGTCAAGTGCAAGGTCCTGAGTTTGGTCCTTGGTACCAAAAAAGAAAAAAGAAGAAAAAGAAAAACTTCCTGACAGTTCCATTGCCTTGGGTTTCCTGTCCACAGGTTCACCGCACCTCAGGCAGAACTCTACGAAGCTGTTCTGGAGGTCCAGAGAGCTTGCCTGGCCCTCTGCTCCCCGGGAATGAGCCTGGAGAACATCTACAGCACGATGCTGACGTTGATTGGGCAGAAGCTCCAAGAGCTGGGAATCGTGAGGAGCAGCAGGGAGAACAGTGCCTTCAAGGTTCTTTGCTTCTTCTCTACCTGGCTCTCAGGAGCACCTCTGTGTTTTCACCCTGGATAAAGCTCATGCCAGGGCCGGCGAGATGGTTCAGTGGTCTAAAGCGCCTGCTTAGGAGGGCTCAGGCAACTGCGGGGACTGCAGTTCGATCCCCGGCACCACATGCTGGGCCAGCGCCACCACCAGGGCAGGCTGAGCCAGCCACAAAATGAATAAATAAACAAACAAACACAACAAGCAAACAAATAAATAAATAAATAAAATTTTTTAAAAAAAGCTCATGCCATTAGAAACCCTACGGAGCGGCTATGTAGATTAAAACAAAGGGAGTCAATGCTTCCTGCTGCCAGAAGATGGCAGCACATTCTGACCCATTGCTGCCTGCATCACCACCGCGCAGCATTGGGAAAACAAAATGAAGTCTGGTGCAGGAAGCGTGAGAAAGACATAAAATAGCAGGACAGGTTAACTCTTAGGCTTTTTTGCGAATTCTAGAGGTCAGAGGGCAAGAGTTTGATCTTAGCTGTATGTCCAGGAGCACATCATAATTAATTTTACATAATGAAATATATCCAAAATGTAATATTAGATTGCTAAACATCAAATTTGCTGTAATAGAAGCATCAAAATGTAAGGGTGCAAAAAAAAAGAGTACCCAGTCAAAATGTGAAACCTCAGCTTTAAAATTAAATGCTATGGCCAGCCAAACAGCTCAGCAGATTAAAGCGCCTGCACACAGGCAGAGGGGCCAGAGTTCAATCCTTCAGACCTTCTGTGCCAACCCTGCCCCTGGGGCGCACTGAGAAGGCAGTTGAGTCTGGGCGTGGCACGCACCTGTAATCCCGGCTCTTGGGAGGCTGTAAACAAGAGGATCATCACAAGTCCCATCTACTAGTGAGACTATGAATACTCTATAGACCCTCCCCTAAAATACAAAAAAATAAATAAATAAATATATAAATGCTACAAGGTCAAACCCGATGGTCCATTAGGATTTTCCATCTTCAAGTTAAGGTTGCCAGGACTCCCATTACCCATAGAAAAGAAACAGATCTTAACCTTACTGATGGGAAACCCAAGCTGATAATGCCCTATAATTATGCCTACTCCACAAGCTGTTATGGGATACTTGAGGCTTTTTTCCCCCTTTTGAGACAGTCTTGCTTGCTGTATAGCTCAAGCTGGCCTTGAGCTCACTTTGTAGCCCAGGCTGGTGTTGAACTTGCACTGATCCTCCAGCCTCAGACCCCTGAGTACTGCGATTACAGGCATGCGCCACCATGCCCAGCACACTTGAGGCTTCTTGAGAGAGCTGTGTGAACATTGAGAAAATAACAGTCCCAATGTGGTCATCTTTATTTTCCTAAGAAAAGAGATTTTCATTTGTTACAGTCATCACTGGGACTCTGCCAGGAACCATATGTGTAGATTCCATAACAAGATGGAAATGTGAATTAATCAGGGTGCAGTTGTCAAAATTGCACATAAGAGTACTAGTTTTATCAGATATCTCCTGTCTCTCCCACTTTGATTTATTTTGAGGGGTACTGGGGATTAATCTCAGGACTCAAGCAATGTAAGCACATGCTATACCACTGAATAACACTCCCAGCCCCGGTATCAGATCTCTTCAGCAAATAGTCCAAAGACAAGTTAAATGTGAGTGGCAGAACCATCACTGATATATTAATAGCCGGGTGTGGTGGCTCATGCCTGTAATCAGCACTTGGGAGGCTGAGGCAGGAGGATCAATGTGAGTTTGAGACCAATCTAGGCTACAAAAGTGAGCTCAAGGCCAGCCTGAACTGCATAGCAAGACTCTGTCTCAAAAAGATGGAGAAAAAAAAGGATGTATTAATATTTGTATTGTACTGATTTGCACATTTCACTTTCCCTTAGGTGGACACTGCCCTAACAATATTGGGGCCCTCATCTGCATTAGCCACTTTGCTATTGCTGGGTCAAAACACCGAATGCAACTTAAGAGGACTGGAGAGGGCTGGGAGATAGCTGAGTAGAATAAGCACTTGCCTGGCAAGTGCAAAGGCCTGAATTCAATCCCGGGTGCTGCAAAAAAACAAAAAAGAAGAAGAAGAAGAAGACTGGAGGTTTATTTGGCTGACAGTTTTAATTCATTTAGTCCATGATTACCTAGCTGCAAGACAAGAACAACATGACAGATAGCACAGTAGAGGATCATTCCTCACCCATGGCAGCCATAGCGAAAGGGAGGAGCCAGGGCTGAGCACGCTCCCTCCTATGCTACACCCCCAGTAACCTACCTCCTTCAGCCAGGCTCCACCTTCAAACAGCACAGCCAACTAGGAACTCAGAAATGGATAAAACACAGATGGTCCTAGTCACTTTTTAAAAGCCCCACCTCTGGGCCGGCGAGACGGTTCAGTGGTCTAAAGCGCCTGCTTAGGAGGGCTCAGGCAACTGCAGGGACTGCAGTTCAATCTCCGGCACCACATGCTGCGCCAGCGCCACCACCAGGGCAGGCTGAGCCAGCCACAAAATGAATAAATAAAGAAGCAAACAAATAAATAAAATTTTAAAAAAAGAAAAATAAAAGCCCCACCTCTGAATATATGAGCCTTCTGGGAATGCTTTAGATCTAACTCACAACACCATCATTTCCAGGCTGCTCGGAAATACTGCCCTCACCACGTGGGCCATTACCTTGGGATGGACGTCCACGACACCCCAGACATGTCCCGCTCCCTCCCGCTGCAGCCCGGGATGGTGATCACCATTGAGCCAGGTAAGGAGACGGCTGGTAAGCCTAGCTTTTGGGACATGATACTGTGAGGTTCACCTTGTCTGTTTTAACATGAACTAACATAATTACAGCAGAAGAGACACTACCCAGTGTGGAAGATGATGTTAAGCTCCATCTTTAGCTTTCTTATTTAACATCACACAATTTATTTAATTTGACTTCTCCAATAAACAACAGATGGTGAATACTTTCTATAAGTAGATATTAAGAAATAAATCTTTTTTATCCTGCCTTTGTGGGCTGTCTTCAGTGGTAGGCTGTGGAGTCTGCCAGAGTCTGGCAGATGCAGACAGAGACCAGCCTGTATCCCAGGCCCTGCCAGCTGCATAGGGCAGCCCAGTGGACCACTCCTTAGCACCCCACGCCTTTCTTGCACTCTCCAGAAAGGGCTGACAGCCAAGCATCTTCAGCACCCATGCTGTTTTCCACATATCACAATGTTCTCATCTCCCAGGTCAGTTAGACCTGGAAAATGGATTCGACCCAAATCCCATGTTGCCCCCTTTCTCTTAGATGGCATCTAGTCCAGTTAATTCAATCCAGCTAGTGAATCTTTAAGAGTTTACTTAGACTTTTGGGGCCGGCGAGATGGTTCAGTGGTCTAAAGCGCCTGCTTAGGAGGGCTCAGGCAACTGCGGGGACTGCAGTTCGATCCCCGGCACCACATGCTGCGCCAGCACCACCACCAGGGCAGGCTGAGCCAGCCACAAAAATGAATAAATAAAGAAACAAACAAACACAACAAGAGTTTACTTAGACTTTCACAGGGCTGATGAGATGGCTCAGCTGTCTAAAGCGCCTGCTTAGGCAAGCCTAGGCAACAGCAGGGACCACAGTTCAATCCCCAGCACCATATGCTGAGCCAGCCCCACCCCCAGGGAAGGCTGAATCAGCCATAACATAAGTAAATAAATAAAGTTTAAAAAAGTAAAACAAATGTCTTTAAAAAAAAAGAGTTTACTTAGACTTTCAGCTACTGTACTTTTCCATCACAGAGCAATATCTGTGAAGAGGGAGGGAGAAGCTTGTAGTTTCTTCATGGCAAAAAGACCTGAGTGACTGACTTCAGGAGCAGAAAGAGTACTTGGGACTTCTAAGTTTTTCCAAATGTACAGGAAAGATTGTCTCTGTTTTTCCCTCTTATATAGATCTGTTAAATATCTTATTTGAGAGAAGAAAATATTTATTATGTATTTGGTTGTTACAGGGTCTTGCTGCACAGCTCAGACTCCTAGGGTTCCTCCCGTTTTCAGCCTCCCCCCAGCTGGGATTACAGGAATGCACCACCACACCAAGTCTCAGTGGCCATGCCCCTGGGGGTGGGGCCAGTGCAGCATGTAGTGCCTGGTATTGAACCCTGGTTCCTGTGCTTGCCTAAGTAGGTGCTTAGTTACTGATCTTGCCAGCCAAAAAAATCTTTATAATAACTATTTGTAAGGCTGTATAATGACCATTTCTAAGGGCCGGCCAGATAGATCCCCTGTGTGCTGTGCCAGCCCTGCCCCTGTGCGCACTGAGAGTGGGATGGAGACTGGGCGTGGTGGCATGCACCTGTAATCCCAGCACTTGGGAGGCTGAAAACAGGAGGATCACTACAGATTCCAATCTGTGTGGACCCTGTAAGTTTCTATTATGGTTAATCTCTTAAGGGTCTGGGGAGGTGGCTTGGCAGTCTGAGCACTTGCCTGGCAAGCACAAGGAGCTGGATTCAATCTCCCAGCACCATGTGCTTTGCCAGTCCTGGAACCCCAGGTACACTGTGCCAGCCACCAAAACGGTGTAGCAAGACCCTAGACTAAATAAATTTTTTTTTAATTTCTTACGTATTTAAATATTTTATCTTAGTTTTTTATTTTCATTTGTAGTTGTTTTAGGCAAGGTCTTGCTATGTATTTCAGGTTGATCTTAAATTTACCATGTATCCCAGGCTGGACTTGAACTTGAGATGATCTTTCTGCCTTACTCTCTCAAGTGCTGGGATCATAGACATACACCAGCGTATCCCACCCTTTTACCTTTATTTGAGTAAATGCCCTATTTCTTGGGGATCATTAGGACAGAGGGAGAGTATACCTGTATAATCTGTTGGTCCAGTACATATATATCCTCATAAATGTAGAATATTCATAAGTTAAGTAATTTTAATTGCCTCCTTGAGCCATAAGAAGTGACAGAATCTCCCATGAGCCACACTGGCCCCGACCCCCGTGGCAGGCTGAGCTGGACCTGGACTTGGTGGTGCAGGCCTGTAACCCCAGCACTGGGGAGACTAAAAACAGGAGGATCACTATGCGTTCAAGCTGCATAGTAAGACCCTGTACCAAATATGTAAATAAGAAGAGAAAAAAAAAAAGACATGACAAAATCATGGTAGTTGCATGAGATCTACAGTCTAATATTCAGAATGACTATAATAATAATTCTAGCAATGACAGCCAGCATTACTGGCCATTCCCTGCCAGGCTGTGTTTATAGCCCTGTTAGGTAGGGATCTCTAGGCTCCAGATATGGATGCAGGAATTGTAACACAGAGAGGTCAGCTGGCCCCATGTCCCCCAGTCACTGTCCCTGAGGAACATGTGCTCTTTTCTCTACTTCTCAGGCATTTATGTCCCGGAGGATGACAGAGATGCTCCAGAGAAGTTTCGAGGTCTTGGTGTGCGAATTGAGGATGACGTAGTGGTGACGCCGCACTCGCCTCTCATCCTCTCCTCAGATTGTCCTAAAGATCTGAAGGACATCGAGCAGATCTGTGGCAGGGCATCCTGATCCCGCCTCCACCCTGCCTCTTCCACTTGCCAGACCACACTGCAGATGTGCAAAATTGTGTGGGTGCTTTGTTAAGTAGATGGACATGTGGAAAAGTGAATATTTGGAGGTTTTGTTACTATAGCTTTAGTAACTAATTCTGTAGTTCATTTTTTAAAAGAAAGTAAGGTCTTGTTCTGTGTATGTCCATGCATTCCAGTGAGCACACTTACACAGAAAGCTCCTTCTCTCTTTGGGCCCTTCCCTCCCTGCATTTGCACCGAGATCCACCTAGTATCATAAGTATTTGGTGATGCCTGCATTCTGAGCTCAGCCAAGGCTGAGGGCCACCTGTCAGTGACCTAGGGTGTCAAGTCCACCTTCCCTGGGTCCTGCCTTCCAGGATCCCCAGGAGCCCTTGGGGTCTCTGTGTTCAGTCAGGTCTGATTCCAGCGGCAACAGATACTGAACAAGATAATTTTGAGCCTTTCTTGCCACTTGGTTGCTGGGGCTTGGAGAATATTTAGTTTCTTCATAAAGAAGACAGTGGAAGAGAAAGCAAACTATGTGTGTGTCCACCTCAGATCCAGGCCTCTAGCCATCTGTTCTCAGTTTAATTCCTTTCCCAGATGAATATGATTGCTTCATAGGTTCAAGTTTTGCTTGGAGCTGGAGGTCTCACCATGTTGCCCATGCTGGTCTCAAACTCATGAACTCAAGCAATCGTCCCACCTCAGCCTCCCACAGTAGCTGGGGTGACCCAGCACACAACATGGCACCTGGCTTCTTCATAGGTTCTTTATGCATCAACCCTTAGAGTTCACCCTCAGAAGTATCATACTGGTCAAAGGCAGTGATCCTACTAAAAGCCAGCATAGCCTGGGTGTAGTGGCACATGCCTGTAAGTCTAGCACTCAGAAGGCTGAAACATGGGGCAGGGAGACAGCTCAGTGGAATAAGTGCTTGCCTGGCAAACACAAGGTCCTGAATTCAATCTCTGTTACCACAAAAAAAAAAAAAAAAAGGCTGAGGCAGGAGGATCTCAGTGAGTTTGAGGCCAGCCTGAAGTACACAGTAAGACTCTATCTCAAAACACACACACACCCCTCACTGCCAAAAAAAAACCATTTTAAGTGCATCTTCTTTCAGAAAATATATAGAATGCCGGCGAGATAGCTCAGTGGTCTAAAGCGCTTGCTTCGGCAAGCTTAAGCAACAGCAGGGACCGCAGTTCCATCCCCGGCACCACATGCTGCACCAGCCCCACCCCCAGCGCAGGCTGAGCCAGCCGTAACATAGATATATAGATCTTTCTCCTACCCCATTCAGTGGTAGGGATCAAACCCAGGGCCTCATGCTCTGCCTCTGAACTTCACCCCAGTCCCTCCATTAAATTTTTGTAAGGTCAGAAAGGGGAAAAAGCCTTCCCAGGCTCATTCTGTCTTGAAATGAAGGTCCATAAAACAGATCTCCAGATAGATACCATATCTCCTCAAAACAAAGAAAATCAGGGTTCTTCCATTCTCCAGATGTGTGCCATGCACACCTTCTTTGGCTTTGCTACAGCCACTGCAGTGTGATGCACAGCGCTGCTCCATTCCCCATGCCCACATTGGTCTCAAGGAGCACTTAGCTAGGCTGCCCAGGCCCCTTGTCCCAGTTTCCCAGTGACCATTGCTGTAAGACATTGGATTTGTGCTGGGACCTGCCCATCCCGCTCAACTGTTGTGTGGCAGATGCCTGTGGAGCTTGTGTGTGCAACAGGAAATGAGGGCCCAGGGAGGAGCCTGCACGGAGAGTCCACAGCAAGCTTTGTATTGCTCGTGTGGGTTTCCCACAGTAGGAGCCACAGCCTGGAACTGAAGAGGACAGGCAAAGTTTTCAGCCTAGATGAATACTCTTAAGCTGAAGGTTCCCGGTGCTCCTGGAGTGGCATTGCTGCCTCTTGCACTCCTGCAACCCTCTCCCCAAGAGCACTGGGACTGTTCCAGTCGGGGGACCCCTTGGACTCCCTGTAGCTCTTGAGTGTGTTCCTCGAGGCTCTGGGGGGGCTGCTCTTTGCTGGCATCTCTTAATACTTTCTGTGGCTTAATGTGCAATTATCTAAGTTCAATATGGACAAAATGCTGTTACTTTTTAAGGCCCTGTTCATTGAAAACATATGTCACTCAACAAGGGGAAAGCATTTGTTACTGTCACTTTTTAAGATATAAAACAATGTAGAAATGTTTGTGTGCATATGTGTGTGTTAATTTAGAATCTAAAGTTCATAGGTTTAATTATGAGAACATTTTGCTTTATGAAATAACAAAGTATTCACTAACTGGTGCCACATGATCTTAAGTCAATCACAGAAAAAAATGAATGAAGGGGCTGGGGAGATAGCGCAGTAGAATAAGCGCTTGCCTGGCAAACACAAGGACCTGAGTTCAATCCCCAGTCCTGCAAGAAAAGAAAGGAAGAAAGGTAAGAAAGAAGGGTGGACCTGATCGAACCTTGAAAGATTGATTCTCCACATACCAACCTGGAGATCTCCATACAGTCCTGGGCTCCCCCAGCTCTGTAGATTATCGCCACAAACATTTCAAGGATGGCTTTTAGAGGGCAGTATGGTCAGTTCCCAAATCTGTAAACTCATGGCTTCCCCAGGAAACCCTATAATGAATCATAACTGTAGCCATCTTTCCCTGCTAGCAACCATCTTCAAAATCGAGGCTCAGCTAGATATGCGGTGCACACCTGTAACCGCAGCACTTGAGAGGCTGAGGCAGGAAGATCACTGCAGTTAAGTTCACTATGGACTACTTAGTGAGTTCAAGGCCAACCTGGACTCCATAGTGGGCTCCATAGCCTCCAAATATGAGGCTCCCTGTACAGCATACTTTGCAGCGTTTTTCACCCCCTCCCCATATGTGGCACAATTGCATAAACCTGAGGCAGGCTGGCGAGATAGCAGACTAAAGTGCCTACTTAGGCAAGCACAGGGACCACAGTCCAATCCCTGGCACCACATGCCATGACAGCCCTGCCCCTGGAGCAGGCTGAGCCAGCCAGAGTCCTGGTATAGTGGCATAGGCCTGTGATCCCAGCGCTGGGGAGGCTGAAAACAAAGAGGATCGCTATGAATCGGAGCTGTGTAGTGAGACCCAGTAACAACCAAATACATTAAAAAATAAAGCTGATTTTTTTTTTTTTTTTTCAGGACCAGAGTTCAAACTCACAACCTTGCACTTGCCAAGCAGGCACTTGTGCAACAGAGCTATCTCCCCAGCAAAAAATAATTCTTTAAAAGGAATAAACAAAGAATAATAAATAAAAAGTATAAACCTGAAGAGCCAGGCGTGGTGGTGCACACCTGTAATCCCAGCACTTGGAAGGTTGAGGCAGGAGGATCAGTGTGAGTTTGAGAGCGGCCTGGGCTACAAAAGCAAGCTCAAGGCCAGCCTGAACTGCATAGCAAGGTCCTGTCTCAAAAAGACAAAAAAAAAAAAAAATGAATAAACCTGAATAGGGGGCTGGGGAAATAGCTCAGGGGCACAAGTGCCTGCCTGGCAAGTGCAAGGTCCTGAATTTGATCCCCAGCTCTGCAAATTAAATAAATTTAAATAAACCTGAGACTGGGTTTATTAATCTCAATAAATATCAATCTCAATAAAGATTGAGACTGGGCATGGTGGCACATGCCTGTAATCCCAGTACTTCAGAGGCTAAAAATAGAGTCACTACGAGTCCAATCTATTAGTTTGTTTTGTATTTGGTATAAGGTCTCACTACACAGCTCAGACTCATAGTGATCCTCCTGTTTCCTGCCTCCCAAATGCTGAGATTACAGGTGCCCCACTACCACCACTGGTTCATCAAGCTCGAGTGCATGCCTGCACAGCAGGCAGGGCTAGGAACCAAACCCTGGGCCCTGCACTTCCCTCAGCAAGGGCTTAGTCCACTGAGCTATACTGCCATCTCTTAGGAATCCAATCTAGATCTACATAGTGAGCCAGGTGTGGTGGCACACACCTGTAATCCCAGCACTTGGGAGGCTGAGGCAGGAGGATCAGTGTGAGTTGGAGACCAGCCTGGACTACAGAAGTGAGCTCAAGGCCAGCCCGAACTGCATAGCAAGACCCTGTCTCAAAAAGACAAAAAAATAATAAATATAAATGGATCTACATAGTGAGACACTGTACACCCTGTGCTAAATATATTTTTAAAAAATACTAAGCCTGCTGGCCCGCCCCCAAGACACACTGAGACGGCAATTGAGTCTGAGTGTGGTGCATGCCTGAAATCCCAGCTCTTGGGAGGCTATAAGCAGGCGATTGCTACAAATCCGATCTAGTAGTGAGACCCTGAACACCCTGTAAGCCCTTCTCTAAAATACAAACAAAAAACGGGGGTGCTGCTGGGGAGATAGCTCCGTGGCACAAGTGCCTGCCTGGCAACTGCAAGGTTGTGAGTTCAAACCCCAGTCTTGTTAAAAATAAATAAATAAATGCAAATAAATGAATATATAAATAAAATTTTAAAAACAGAGTAAACCTGAGGGGACCTTGGGCTGAGTTGTGATGATGGCAAAAGTTCTTTACCTATTCTTATACAATTAAAATCAACAGATAGAGGCTGAGGCAGGAAGAGTACAAATTCAGGCTCATTCAGGGAATCATAGTAGCTTAGAAAGCCCTCAGAAAACTTCTCAAAAGATCTGCGAACAGAGATCAGTGTGAGGAATCTGAACTCAGGCCCCAGTACCATCCCCCTAAGAAAACAATAACAAAATTTAAGAAGTTTTTAAGTTCATGTGACATGTCCCAAATTATTTTTAAAAACTGTTAAGGATTTGAACTTCTAGAAATACAACTTCCCTTTTTTTTAATTTCATTTTTAATTTTTTTTTTGATACTGGGTCTCACTATGCAGTTCAGACTCATAGTGATCCTCCTGTCTCAACCTCCCCAGCACTGGGATTACAGGCATGCGTCACCAGGCCCAGTTTTGGGTGCATGTGGCATATGGTATCAGTGTATCGGATCAGTTTGGGACTTTGTGCTTGCCAGGCAGGCACTTAAGACCACCAACCTATCTCCCAGCCAACATGGCTCTCTCATCAGTCTGACACCTCAGCATACAGTTCCAGATCCAAACATTAACAATCATGCCTCAAAAGTCTTCATAATCATAAGAAAATTGTATAAGTAAATAATAAAAAAACTTAAAACTTTTTTTTTTTATTTTTTTTTAATTTATTTATTTATTTATTTGCTTGTTGTGTTTGTTTGTTTCTTTATTTATTCATTTTGTGGCTGGCTCAGCCTGCCCTGGTGGTGGCGCTGGCGCAGCATGTGGTGCCGGGGATCGAACTGCAGTCCCCGCAGTTGCCTGAGCCCTCCTAAGCAGGCGCTTTAGACCACTGAACCATCTCGCCGGCCCCT
>PVKN010004121.1:0-34552 GCA_004027915.1 Capromys pilorides
GAGTACCTTTCAAATTACATATGAAAGGGGGGCAGGGAAATAGCTCAGGGGCACAAGTGCCTGCCTGGCAAGTATAAGGTCCTGAATTTGATCCCCGGTTGTGGAAAAAAAAAATTACATGTGAAAGAATCATATAGGTCAGCTGGGCGTGGTGGCACACGCCTGTAATCCCAGCACTTGGGAGGCTGAGGCAGGAGGATCAGTGCGAGTTTGAGACCAGCCTGGGCTACAAAAGTGAGCTCAAGGCCAGCCTGAGCTGCATAGCGAGACCCTGTCTCAAAAAGACAAAAAAAAAAAAAAAAAAAAAAAAAAAAAAAAAAAAAAGAATCATACAGGCCATACTTCATGGGCAAAAAACTCACTTTTGGGGAGGATGCTGATTTTAAAAGCTTCCTCAAGCCATAGGTCCCCTCTTGTGCCTTTCCTCGACCTTTGGTCCTTTCTGGGGTGCAGACTGGTACTGCCTCCCTCTCCTCCTTTCCCAGGAATGGGAGGATTATCGCCTCACCTGGAAGCCTGAAGAGTTTGACAATATGAAGAAAGTCCGACTCCCTTCCAAACACATCTGGCTCCCAGATGTGGTCCTGTACAACAAGTAGGTGGCTCTGGGGTAAAGGAAGGGTTGGGAGACACAATGGGAGCAGCCAAGGAGGGAAAAAGTCTTGTGGGACCATAAGTTGGCCTCTCTGTGAGAGTGAAGGGGCTTCTCCAGGCAGATAGAAGACCCAGGCCAAGCTGATTTGTGCCATGACCTGTCAGTTAGGACTGCTGGGAACTTGGAGCTGTGGTCAGGATATAGGACCCATAGCCCTCAGGGCCTAAGTTGACTAAAATATAGGTTTTCATGAAAGTTTGGGCAGGATCAATGGACCTTAAAGTCCTAGTTTCTCCTCCAGTTTCTTGCTCATCTCCAGCAGTAATACCTCCACCCAGTCCCACGGATAATGGAACCATGTCCTATTCCCGCCTGCCCTTGTCCCCCTCCATAGCTGAGAGCTCCTCACTCTGGTCTTCCCACTCATGAAAAGGAACAGGCTTACATAATATAAAACACATAGGAAGCATGTCCCCTCCTTCCCTTCGTCTACCCTCTTCTACCTCAAAGGGGACGCAGAGGCCTCCTGACCAGGGCATGTCTTCTTGCCACCAGCTCGCCCACTGACCTTTCCTGCTAACTCCTGCTCCAGCCCTCCTCCTCCTGGATGGCTGCTCTCCCAGCTGTGGGGTTTCTCTTCCTAGCCTGCCTGCCTTTTCTCCCCTTCCACTTGGGGCTGGGTGGATGGGTGGGAATGGGGAACCACTTAGGCCAGGGCTGATTATGCCCATCCTTGACAGTGCTGATGGCATGTACGAGGTGTCCTTCTACTCCAATGCGGTGGTCTCCTATGATGGCAGCATCTTCTGGCTGCCACCTGCCATCTACAAGAGCGCATGCAAGATTGAAGTAAAGCACTTCCCGTTCGACCAGCAGAACTGCACCATGAAGTTCCGCTCTTGGACCTATGACCGCACGGAGATTGACCTGGTGCTCAAGAGTGACGTGGCCAGCCTAGACGACTTCACCCCCAGCGGGGAGTGGGATATTGTGGCGCTGCCAGGCAGGCGCAATGAGAACCCCGATGACTCCACCTACGTGGACATCACCTATGACTTCATCATCCGCCGCAAGCCACTCTTCTACACCATCAACCTCATTATCCCCTGCGTGCTCATCACCTCGCTAGCCATTCTTGTCTTCTACCTGCCGTCGGACTGTGGCGAGAAGATGACCCTGTGCATCTCTGTGTTGCTGGCCCTCACGGTCTTCCTGCTGCTCATCTCCAAGATCGTGCCGCCCACCTCGCTTGATGTGCCCCTCGTTGGCAAGTACCTCATGTTCACCATGGTGCTGGTCACCTTCTCCATCGTCACCAGTGTGTGTGTGCTCAACGTGCACCACCGCTCACCCACCACGCACACCATGGCACCCTGGGTCAAAGTCGTGTTCCTGGAGAAGCTTCCCACACTGCTCTTCATGCAGCAGCCGCGTCACCACTGTGCCCGCCAGCGCCTGCGCCTGCGGCGGCGGCAACGTGAACGCCAAGGTGCTGGGGCCCTGTTTTTCCGTGATGCCCCTGGGGCTGACACCTGCACCTGCTTTGTCAATCCTGCCTCCGTGCAAGGCCTGTCTGGGGCCTTTGGGGAAGAGCCAGCTCCAGGGAGTGGCCTGGGGCACCCTGGGGGGCCTTGTGGCTGCAGTGTCCGGGAGGCAGTGGATGGTGTGCGCTTCATTGCAGACCACATGCGGAGCGAGGACGATGACCAGAGTGTGAGTATGCAGGAGCCAACATGGGGGAGGGCACGGGAGGGGGCCCTTAGCACGTGAGGCCCAGCGCAGGGTGGAGAGTCAGTCAGGCCTGCTGCCTGGTCCCGGGCACTGGCCTGGGTTCTTCTGTGTTGCTTCTGAGAGGCTATCACCTAAATTGCAGACGATTCAACATAACCTTGGCCTCCTCATGTCCAGGGAGAAAGGGCTCAGCTGGACTATCTTAGTGTTGGGTGGGCAGCCTGGAGCAGGAAGAGGTCCTGCTGGCTCTGCAGCTGGCCTGCGGCTGTCACCACTAGAGTCCTTCATTGCAGCCAGCATTGCCCGTTGTTAATCTGCGGCTCTTAGCGCAGAGGCGAGTCCTTTGTGAGCCCCATGGGAAGTAAAATCGAGGACAGTAAGCCTGTGTGTGTGTGTGTGTGTGTGTGTGTGCGCGCGCGCGCATGCCAGAGTTGAGAGGTTCTGTGTGCCTGCTCCAATCGATATTCCTTTTCTGCTCTTCTGGGGCCCAGGGTGAAATATTCATGGAGGTGGGGGTGGGTGGAGGTGAAGGCTCCCTGAACAACTCTCTGCACCCAGAGTTTTAGCTTTTTCTGGAGCAGCTCCCCAGAAAGGGATTCCTTCAGAGTGAACCAGGAGTTGGGGAGAGGTGTGGCCAGTTGACATCACCCCACTTGGTCAGCCGCAGCTGGTCTGCTCTGCCAGCAGCCTCCACCTGGCTAGTTTCAGGTCAAGGCTCAGCTGTTGCCATGGTGACTGGCCAGGCTTCCTTTGGGACACTCTCATTTCTGTTTGGGGACAGGAAGGGCAGACATCAAGCTTTGTGTAGGCTGGGGGGTGGGGGAGCATGTCAAATGTTTGCTTCCCTGGTCAGCAGGAACTTGAGCTGCTGCTAAAACTTGGACCAAGGGGCATCTCTAGTTGGGATGAAGGGAGATGAGGTGGGGAACCTCAGGCCAGGTGGAGGTGCTGGGATGCAGGGCACAGCTGCGGCCGCCTCACAGCCTCCCCTTCCACACCTGCTGCAGCGCGTTCATGTGTCAGCATTTACCCAGCTGGTGCTGGGGATCCTTGAGCTACTTGGATGCCTTGCAGGGCCCTCGACCTCAGCAGGGCCAACTGTGTGCTGGATCTACGTGCCTACCACAGACTTTCCCCAGCACGTAGCAGATGGCATCCCCATTCACCCAGCGGTTCAGGCCAAAACTCTAGAGTGATCCTCAACTCCTCTCTTTCGCTCTTATTTTCCCCACCATCTGGATCACTGGAAGTCCTGTCCTGTGAGCACCACCTCCAAAATAGCCTGCAACTTCATCTTATCCTCACCACCTCTGTGCTAACACCTGGTTGTAGGGAGCCCACTAGCCCTTGCCTGGAATAGGGTGGACTCTCCTAATTGTCCCGCTTCCTTAGCTCTTAGATCTGAATAATCAGTGACCCTTGTCCACTAGTCTCCTCCCGCTTCCTCAGAGCACTGGGGTACTGCTGAGCTGTCTGAAGCAAGACCAGCTGTTTTTGGCCTCAGGGCCTTGGCATGGATGGATCCTTTTGTTTGAAATGCTTTTTATTTTTCCTTTAAAAAGATTATTAGTATTGTTAGTTTTTGCTCACTGTGTCACAGCACGTTAGAAACACTGTGACCATTTATCCCAAGTGCCCCAGCATATTTCTCAGGGACATTCTCACCAGGTGGGTGGGGCTCAATGGTAGTGTGCTTGAGATCCTGGATTCTATTCCCAGCTGGAAACAAGTTAAGCCCCTGGGGTTAGTGATCACATGCAGAAAATTGACCACCAGTGTCTATATCTAATGTAAAGTCCACATTCACGTAGTCCCACTTGTCCTGTAGTAATGTTCTCTTTGGTGCTACTGTCTCCACCCCCACTGCAATCCAAGACCTCAGACTACGTGTAGTTGTCGTGTCTCCTTCACTTCCTTTAGTTTGGAATTGCTCCTCAGCTTGACCTTGCAGGGCATGAACATATTTATTTATTTATTTATTTAAAACTCACTTATTTATTTGTGTTATGGCAGGCTCAGTCTGCCCTGGGGATTGAGCCCTGTGGTTGCTTAAACTTTCCTAGGTAGGCACTTTAGACCGCTGAGCCGACTTGCTGGCCCAGGGCATGAACATTTTTTAAGAGTACTATTTGGATCTGTCTGAGCTTTTTCTTCACCTTATCCCCAGAACAGTAGGCTCCTCCTCCCCCATCAGATCTTAGCCTAGCCGCTCCCCCCTCCTGAAGCCTTTCCAGGCCGCCCTGTGCTTCATATCCCCCTCTGTTTCTCTATCTCAGTCCATGTTTGCCCACACTGTGTGTCATTTTCAACATTCTTACATATTCTTGCTTCCGCTTCCCTCACGAAACTGTAAACCGCAGGCCGTGCTTGTCCTGCTTGGTTGTCTCCAGTGCCTAGCACGGTGCCAGGTGGATGGTAGGCACAGTAGCCGCATGCTTGAGTGATTACTCAGCTGCTGACTAAAGGGGTACATGACTAATGACCCCCATCCCACCAGCTGGAGGGGCTCCTGTGTGTGCAGGCTGTGGTGGGGCAGCTCTGAGGAGCACTGGCGGGCTGTCAAAGCCTGGATCTTTCTGACTCATCAGTCTTTCCCTTTGGGGTCTTTGTGCTTCATGGAGAAGGTAATATTTAATTTGGACTTTGAGGGATATGTAGGGGTTTGCCAGGTGGAGAAAGGGAGGCTGTGATTTTCTGGCACAGAGGAAACCCAAAGGCATAGAAACCTGAGAGATCATGTGGCTTGGTAAGTCTGTATTGTAGGGTGGGAGAGAAGAGGAGATAGGACTCCAGTTGTTACGGGACTTGGATTCCAGATCTGGAGTTGTGGATGGGCCATGAGGGTAGCTAAGATTGGAGCTGTGCTTAGATCGCTGAGGGGGAGGACTGGGGTGTGGCTGTGTGGCAGGACCTGTACTAATATATATAGTACATGTAGTCATCTCACTCCTATCCTTCATCATGTGACTGACGCCAGGCCTCCTTCATCTCTCCATCCAGGTGAGTGAGGACTGGAAGTATGTCGCCATGGTGATCGACCGCCTGTTCCTCTGGATCTTTGTCTTTGTCTGTGTCTTCGGCACCATTGGCATGTTCCTGCAGCCTCTTTTCCAGAACTACACCACCGCCACTTTCCTCCACCCCGACCATTCAGCCCCCAGCTCTAAGTGAGACCTTGCTCACCTCCACCCTCCTGCACCCCTCCGCCCCATCGTACAGTAGTGTCGGGTAGAGGGTGGACAAGCAAGCTACCAGGAAGAGGGGTGCTGCCCCCACAGATCCGTCTTCTTGCTTCACCTCCCCACACGTCCATCTACACAGCCAGCTGCAGCCTGGAGGAATGGACCAGCTCACAGTGTTCAGCTGCTTTCCTCTCCTCTTGCCAACCAGACAGCAGGGGCGGTAGAGGAGAATGAAGACTGCAAGGTGGGGACAGAAATGTCGGAGCCTCCCACGCTGATCAGGTTGACAGGAGGGGCTCAGAAAGAACAGAAGGATTCAAGACCTCCACATCATGGAAAAATCGGGTGTGAGGAAGGGAAGAGGAACAGGAACTCAAACTCTATGCTGGCCTGGCTGACACGGGGGTAGAGCAGAGGAGAGGAGCTGGATGTGACCTGGCCTCCACTCCACTTGACTGACAGCGCTTGAGGGTCCTGCCCAGGCCCTGCAGTTCAACCCAGGGGAGAGGGGGTGTCTCTGGCTCAGTCCCACTGCCCTGTGCCTCAGGGGTCCAGAGCACAGTCCAGGTCCCCTTCTGCCTGATGACAAATTCAGAGCCTCCTGACTTCCCTCTGTCCCTGTCTTACTCTGGCTCAGGGAGTGGCGGGCAAGGCTGGCCCTGAGTTCTGTGCCTCTGAGTGACCCAACTGGAATCAGACCCAAATGCTGAACTATGTGAAAAGTGTAAGTTTTCAGGCTGCAGAAGCTGGAAGAGGCTGTTACAGTCATGGCTTCTAGAAGGAGCCTTGTTCAAATGAAGAAACACCCAGTTGTGCCATGGGTTAGTGCATGGTAGTTACATGACTAGTGAAGACACAGGCTGGAAGGCGCCATAAGACCGAACAGCTCTGACGTTCCCTGACCGCCCCGAGGACCATCTATCTGTGCAGCGCCCTTTCCCCCATTTGGAACTGACTGGCTGCTGGAAGGACAGCAAGTGAGCACGTCAGCTTCAGGCAGACCTGGCCTTTCTGTCCACAGCAGAGCTGGGCTGGGTGTTGAGGACTAGCAGGACACGGGGCCTGCGGCCAGAACTTGGGCCCTCTGCATTGCTCATGCCTGAGCAGGTTGGAGGTAGACCTCAGGTCAGGTCTGTTGCCACCAATGACTTCTGAAGAGCTTTGGTTGCCTATCCTGGGACCATGCAGGTGGTTCCCAGGGCCCCACCAGAGGCCACTTGGCTGGTAAGCCCAGGACACAGACCTATTAGGGATGTTCTGTCCACCTTGCGACTGGTGCTTAGTGTTGAGCCAGCAAATGGCAATGAACAGAGGGATCAGCTGACCAGTTGTGCCTGGGAGATCTGACCTGATGCTGGCCGTCCTGTCTGGAGTCCAGAGGGGATTCCTGCTTCTCCAAGCATGGGGGAAGTTGGAGACGATGCTGATGGGCAGAGAACACTGTGGACAAAGAGCATTGGACGAGTGCAGGGGGCCAGGTTCAATCTAGGCCCAGCTCTGCTACCCTTTCACAAAGCCAGTCATGTCTTGCTAGGCCTCAGCCTTGTTTGTAAAATGGGGAAAGGACTTTTCGCTCCCTGGGGTTGTAGTGAGGCTGAAGGATGCTTGTGAAAGTCAGTGTACCTGCCACAGAGCAGGTGCTTCATGAATGCTGAGAGACTATCAGAACCCATGGGTTGGAGTTGCCTGGCTAGCATGCCACCTCCCCCACAGGCTTCATTGCCTCCCCTCTTCCTTGAGCAAGCTATCTCCCAAGCAGGAGTTATGATAGGGCATCTCTAGTGGGTCTGCTGGGCTGGGCTTCCCTCCCTGGCAGGCCCTTGCCCTGGCCCTGCCTCCCTGGGACAGGTATGTGCTGGGGTGGGTGATCTAGGCCTGGCTATGGAAAGGTACCTCAATGTATCCCTCCTGCTCAGAGAGGGAGCGGGGCATTTCTTCTTGGTGGTGGGGAGTGTCCCTGCCTCACAGAGACACCCTCTTCTAGAGCAGAGTTGAGGATTACCCGCATAATGCGTTGGCCTGCTGCTAACTCAGAGTCCTGGAGAATGGCTGGAGTTGGCAACAGCAACTAGAAGGGAACTCTAGCTCTGAAGGGAGACTGCTCGCTGGAGGCCTCATCAGCGCCTGCTGTGGCTGTGCTTGCTTTTACCACCACCCACTAGTGGCTGTTATCCAAGTTAAGTCACCAGGGGGCGCTAGAGGGGACATTAGAAAGCAGTGTGTCCAACCTCTGTATCCTATTTAACACACGGGGTAACTGAGGCATGGAGAGTTTACTGTCTGGTTTGTATAAGGCATGTATTCCTGAACACGCTGTTTTGCATCTGTTCAGTGGGAATGACAGTGGGCAGGGGTGCTGCAGGGAAGGATTAGAGGGGTGATGGAGGAAGGTTATTGGGGAACCTCGTTCCCTGCATTTGGGCACTGCTTTCTGGGAACCACCACAGTGAGGAGGAAAAAAAAGCTAGGATAGGAAGTAGGCACCAGTGCATGGCATGAAGAGGGAGGTAGAGAAACTGAATGGGAATCTTCCAGGGGGGTTGGATAAGGGAGAGTAAAGACAGGAGTTGGGATTTATCATCAGAGATGGCAAGAAGTTATTGAATAGCTACCTTTGAAAAGATGGCTCACACAGCTTTCTGGGTCCAGGCTTCTGAGAGTTGGCACGATAGCTGGGGGGGAGGGGGCAGCTTCCTGGTGGTGAGGCAGCACCCCTTCCACACATGTTCTGCAAGGAAGGCTCTCCACAAAAGGGCAGGGCCACTACCTTCAGGGAACAGGACAATCTGGGCGCTCCAGCCCTTGGCCAGTGTTTGGCTTCTCCAAATCTTAGGGTTTGCTGCCGTGCCCTGAGCGTGCGTTGTTATCTTTTCTGATGCATGGTTCTGCTTCCTTGCAGCAGCCCTGAGGGGGAAGGGCCAGGGGCCTATGATTGAATAGCGCTCAGTTTGAAACCCAAGACTGCCCCAAAATTCAGGCTTTCCCTGTGACCTTCGGGACGGGCAGGCAAGGAGCTCTTGGAGCCTCTGTGCATCATTTCCAGGCCAGAGTGACCTGTCCGGGTGGGGGTGGGCTGGTGTCCTACCACCCCTCATGGCTTGCACAATGCTGGCCAACTCCCCTCACTGGCCCGGAGCAGACAGAAGGGGCGGCCACCTTTTGGTAGTTTTCCCGACAGTTCTAAGGAGTCCATGTGATAGTCAGTGTCCCAAAGGGACCATAGCTCTAGGAATCAATAGGACACCTCACTCACACACCTCCGGTGCTGGTCTCACACTGCCCTCGGCCTCCCGGCTGCACACTCCAAGACTAGCACCATGGGACTAGCCATTCCAGCTGGACTCACTAGGAGCTCAAGGTTCTCTTAAGAAAATTGTTTCCAAAGATGTCTTGTTACTCTTGTATTGTGGGGGGAGGGGGTGTTATGTGGTGGTGGGGCAATGATCCTCATGGACCATGATGACAAATGGGGTAAGGAAGAATGCTGGAGAAATGGCCCACGGAGGGTTAAAGGCACTATACAAATGCAAAGGAAAGGTGAATGGTGATGGTCTGCTGTTGAATTATTGTGGTTTGTTGTCTTATGAACCCATTTATCAGAGAGAAAGTAAGTGGCCTAGGTTAGACAGAGCCCAGAAATGGACCCTGGGGAGACTCCGAGAAGCCAAGGCTGAGACTGGTGGTCTCATCAGGGCCCTGATCCTGAAAATGGTGTTAAACTGTGAGGCTGAGGCTCTAGCTCAGGGGCAGAGTGCAAGCTCAGCACATGCAAAGTTTACTTTCCATGCCCAGTACTTTGAAAAGTAGAATGCAGCCCCCTGAAATAAGAGAGATGCTGCTCACCCTGCAGGCGGGCCTGCTTCCTGCCGCCCAGAGCCCAGTGAGGACCCCATCCACTTCCTCCAGCACCTCCTGCATGCGTGTCCTCCCCAAGCCAGGGCATTGCTCACTTCCTAAAGGACTTGGACTCCGCAGTTCCCTCTGGGGGAACCAGGAGCTGCCTGAGGACAGAGGCACTTGAGGTTCCTGGGCCGTCAAGCCGGGGGACACTCTCCACAGCCTTTTAAGTGAAAAATGTCTCAGTTCCAACACTATTTCAGCAGCCCATGAAACTGTGCAGGGTTCTGGTTCCTATGTGTTAGGCTCCCAAACATGTGACTGGCTCTTGTGGCCCCAGCTGTCCCATCTGGATCAGGATAAGTTTCATAGTGACTTAGCTTCACTGTTAGCTTTTTTTTTTTTTTTTTCCTTAATGTATTTGATACAAGGTCTCTCTACACAGTTCAGACTCATAGAGATCCTCCTGTTTTTAGTCCTAGGATTGCAGGTGTGTGCCACCACACCCGGACTCAGCAGCTGGCTCAGTATACCAGGTGGCAGGGCCTGCACAGCATGCGGTGCTGAGGATCCAACCCTGAGTCTATCTTGCAGGGGCCCACTGTTAGCTGCTTTATATACTCTGGTATGATAGCAATGTGGGAGTGAGTTACAATGTAGACAGTGAGGTGAGATTCAAGATAAAAATTTCAACGCTACCTTATGAGAAAGCAAAGCCTGTCCTGGTCCCACACCTCCTTGCATGGAGAACAGCTGGGGAGGGTTAGAAACAGCCTTCAGAGAGAGCAGGACTCGTGAGTCCCTTCCTATTCTGGGCCTTGATAGCCTACATATTAAATCCCAAGGGACAAGGCATTTACTGGTGGCTCTGACTGGGGGTGTGGAGCTGGGGAAACAACAAGGTACTCGACGAATCCTACCCTGCCCACAGCCGCTCACCGGCCCACAGGCTCTTCACAGTGGCTTTTCTGCAGCTGGAGGGATGACCTCAATTTCTGTCAGATGCAGCTGGTGATGTGAGTCCAAATCCCAGGACCACAGGTCCTTGGTCCCCAATTTTTCACCTCCCCACAAAACCAAGATTTGAAGCTTTCTAATAACTCAGATTTATCTTTGTTTTTATTCATGAGGAATGTATATTTTTAGAATCAAGGGGCACGAAAAGCAGAATCATAAAACTGGACTGCAGCCATCATGGCACCAAGGCTCTGCTTGGGCTCCTCCCTACTCTGCTCCTGGGGTCACTGCTAAGACCCCAAAGCCAACAAGTCCCTTCAACGGGAGTAAAGGAAACAGCTTCAAGCACTGACAAGTGATTATTCACAGAATGCACAATAGCCACAGTTCAGACAAATCAACTACAAAATCATTAAAAAGAATGGGGGCGGGGACCTTGCTTATAAAAAACAAAGATTGGAAAGTGAACACTGGGAGCTCTGCCTGTCCTGCCACGTGGCGGGTGGGGCCTGATGCGGCTATTTCCAGCAGGTGTGTGGGATGCCTTGCTCTCTTCCCACAGCAGCAACGGAGCGTTCCCACTTTGCTAGATAAGATCACTGGAGCTCTGATCTTTCAAGAGCCCTGTGCCCTTGGGAAAGCAGAGGCAGCTGAGTCAGAGCTCTGCCAGAAACTCTACTGCCCAAGAGGACCAGAGAGCCAAACATCCTGAGTCATCAAGAGCCTCCAGCCGAAAAGCCCAGGGGAGAAGCATCCGTCCAGTGGCCAGGCCCACAACACTGCTCTCCCCTAGAGGCAGCTGCCAGGACTGATTCAATGTGCCTTCGGCTGATGTTCCAAGCTGGCGATGCCAGGGAGCGAGCCTCTTCCGTCCCAAGGACAGGCACCCATTCTTCACCAGCTCCTTGGGATGCTTTTGTGTTCTGCAAAAACGACCTCAGTGTACTTTAAAATTTGTATTTTGGTCAATTTTTGGTCATAGGTACAGAGTGTAAGTAATCACAATAAAAGTGCAAACATGGATATATCTACCGTTGAAGAGGTGGGCGAAGCAGACAGCAGATCGTGGGGTGAGGGGGACACACCAAAAATCATGTGGACGTCCAGGTGCAGCCCCATCCCAGATGTAGCTGAGCACACTAGGCTGACGGAGCCCTGGAGGCTGAGGCTTCCCAGGGCCTCGAGGCTCTGATCACAGACGTAAGTAGGGTGGAGGTGTAGACAGAGGAGTCCCGAGAGTTTGAGGATAACCTTTCCTTTCACCTGCATGTGCTGTCTCTCCAACAGCAGGAGGACCCCAGGCTGTACCCTGCCCCCAGTCTCTAAAAGCCATAGCCAAATAAAAACACTTGGATTAATGGGGGGAAAAAAAAAGTACATCTGAATTTTAAATCAGTGCAACTAAAGCAAAGAATCAACATCTCTGGCGTTCTTTTTAAAAACTCTTAATTTACACATGGCTTAGTCAACTTCCCTTGACACTAATGCCTCAAGAAATATACCAGATGCAACAGTGATCTGACCCAACATGATTTTTCTGCCCTTACTCTTACTAAGTCCTGACCATCTGAGCAGAGATGATGCGCCCTCTAAGATTTGTCCTGGATTTTCTCCTCACAGCTGGTTGAGGTCTACAGCCCTCCCCCTCTGCACAGGCAGGGCTTGTTCCTTGGAATGCTTTAGATGGAAGGGCAGATGGGAGTGTGGTGGTGCTCCGAGGCATGTTTGCGCTACCCTGCAGGGGAAACCCAGCTACTGCTTGGGCACCCTGCCTCACCCGCTCTGGCTGGCTGCGTCCTGCTGCCTGGGGAAGAGACACACTTCCTGAGCAGCAGCTTCCCCCACTGCGGTGTCGATCTCATCACTGCCGGGGATCTGCAGATGCCAATCATACTCCCACGGGCACTGGCCATTAGCTGGCCCGCAGTTTTCACCTCCTGCCCTTGTAAACATTGCACTAAACTCTTCAAGCTCACCTTTTTACCCTCTGGGTGGGGAGGGTGAACCTGATGATCACAGGAAGGAATCTCAGACGGGAAGTACAGGGGCCGTGGGATCCATGAATGAAACCATGAGTTCCCAACATGATTTTCAGAGAACTGACTGGAACTTAACCAAATCCACAAGAGGTCAGTGTAGCAAACACCAAGGAAAAGATAATAGAAGAAGAAAAAACAAAAAACCTTAAGGGGAAGTGAGCAGCAGGTTCTTAATGATTGTGTATATTCTGGGCGGAAAGATAAACGCTTTTTTCTTTCTCCAAGTCTCTGTTTTTTTCCTTGGGAAAAGAGACTGAAGCCTGTCTAGGCCCTGCCTAGAAATCCCCAAGAAAGCAGGATACATGGGGATCCACATTCTTCAGTACCAGCAATGATGACTTCATTAAAAAAAAAAAAAAGAAAAGGAAAATCAAAACAAAACAGAACCGTGAAAGTCCTGACCTGACGGATGTGATGAGGAATTTGTGGAATGCTACAACCTCCCTCTCAGTGCAAGCCCAGGCCCTCAGTCATTGGGCACTGGGCAGAGATAAAAGTTCTTTTCCTCCTGGGGTTTGCTTATCCAGTTCCCATAGCCCATGTCCTTCAGGCTTTTTTTGAAGTAGTTCTTGGTTATCTCATAGTCACGGGCAGCTTTCTTGGCCTCACCATAGGAGAGTTTCAGTAAATCCCTGCGATAACGGAAGGAACAGAGCTTCTTAAATTGAAGAAAAATGTTCTTCTTGGATACCCGGGACAATTCGTTCCGTGGCCTGGGGATAAAAGCACTTGTTACTCATCTGGGTCAGCAGAGAGGCAGGAGCCCCTGTGGAAGAGCGGGAGCAGAGTAGGTGGCCCCTAGGCTCTGCAGCCGGGCAGCCAGGAGCTCAGCCTGCTTCTCTGTTGCCCTTCCACCTCCTCACCCGTCCACAGTGCCTCTGGTGCCATCCAGGATCTCTAGGTCGTAGCCATCAGCCAAACACCAGTTGACACTGGTCTCCTTAGTCTTCCCGGATTGCCTTTTAGAATCATATACACTGACCCTGCCCACCTGGAGAGAGGAGGGAGAACCCTGTGAGGAACACGGTTTGGAAAGAGGGACTCAAGACTCATACGAGAGAGGGCACGTAGAGCTGCGGTCCCTCCCCCTTTGTCTACATTTGTTTGGCTATGACCAAGCAGATGCTACACACACTGACTCTACATCAATTCAGATTACTTCTAAAGGAGGAAAGAGCAAGCTCTTGGTGCATCAACAAAGGCTCCCTTTCCCGACAGCATACACTTCTTCTCTGCTGATAGGATTGCTTGAAAAGAAGAAAAAGCCAAGAGAAAATACAATGGGGTTAGAGCACCTTGGGGTGGTTGACAATAAAGGGGTATCGCAGTCCATCCTCAAACGCTTTCCCATCTCTTGTCACACGACAGCAAATAGCGCGGGTCAGATGCCCTTGGCTGAAAAGGTAACCTGGGTACAAAGAAAAACATGTACATATCCGTGTTTGCAATAGATCCTAACAAGAGGCAGAGTCATGTGGGGAGTCCCGAGGCATAAAACAGAGACATCAGGACAGAGGTCACCGTGGCTCCCCTGGACACAAGTGGAACCGTAACATATTTAAGCACAAAATGGAAGATTCCAGGTGAGGTCCAGTCTGGGGAGAACAAGGGAGCAAAGACCCTGCCATCGTAAGTGGCTGGTTTCTTTAGTGCACCTTGGGAAAGACCGCCTGGCACGCCTTCCTACCTGTGTAGACGGGGCTCTCAGAACCATTACTGCTTACTGGGTCAAGCTTGCTTTGCAAAGGGGAGGCATCCTATCAACACCTGGCGATGAAGCTTGTAGTCTGCTGGGATTTGGGCCAAGAAGGGCGGATGGGCTCCAGTTCCAAGCAGGCCCCTTACCCAGTGTGACAGATCTGAGATACACAGGATTGAGGAAGTGGGTCAACAGTGCCCCCTGTAGGCCCAACACGTTCCAGCGCAGGATTTTGTCACTACAGGACATGGTCCGGAGTCTCTCCCCGAGCCGAATGCCATCCCACGTAGGCACAATGTCACTGGACTCTACAGGGATTGTGCCTTCCCCTGCAGAAGAGACTTGGGTCAGCAGCAGCCAGATCCAAGGGACAAACCCCTCCCAGGCACAGACTGTGTGCTGTGTGCTCTGCCTGGTGCTGGGTGACAGCGATGAGTAGACCAGTAGGATCCTAGTCCTGCTGTGATGTTCATGGGGCGCGGGCCAGGAGACCCACAAAACACGCACCCTGTCCACCTACAGGAGTCCTAGGTGCTCAGTGTTTCGAAGCACTTGAGGGAGCTATGCGGGAAAATCGCCTGGGCAGGAGTTAGGGCAGCTGTGGCATCACCAAGAAGGAACAGCTGCAGTGGCATCAACCCAGTGAACAGCAGCAGCCAAAGCCCTAAGGCCAACAGCGCTGGGTGGTTCAGGGAGCTGCCTGAACAGCAGGTGCCCCTGCAGTGCCTGTGCATGAGAGGGAGGGCGCTGCGGGCGGGTGGAGGCTGACGTCATGGCAGGGTCTACCCTTTTAGAGAGTGCTGAGGGATGTTTATGTTATTATTGTTGTTTTTTTTGGTGGTACCAGGGATCAAACTCAGGACCTTGTGCTTGCTAGGTAAGCTCTTATTTCACTGAGCTATCTCCCCAGCTCTGTTTATGTCATTTTTGTTTAAAAAATAGTAATGGTTTTATTGAGATACATCTACATATCATATAATTCATCTATTAAGACCTACAATTCAGTGACTTTTAGTATCTGCATAGTTGTGCATCCACCACAACATGAACTTTGGGACATTTTATCACCTTCCAAAACACCTTCTGTCTACTCTCACTTTTCTCCAGCTCCAGGGCTGGGCAACGCCTAACAGACTTCTTGTCTCTCTGACCTGTCTGTTCTGGGCATTGCACATAGACGCAACCACACACGATGTGGTCTTTTGAGAGTGGCTGTTTTCATTCAGCACAATATTTTCAAGATTCACCCATGCTGTACATGAATACTTCATTTCTTTCAACGGCCACAGAGTATTCCGTGCATGGATGTACTGCACTGTGTCAGCGCCTTCCTCAAGGGATGGATGTTGCTATCCACATTCCTCACCTAGCCTTGCCCAGTCAGACGATTTTGTTTCTTTGGTGCAGTGGGAGTGAGCTGCTGGCTCCTAAGCTTGCACCCCGGGTCAGTGGTGGCGAACCTTTGGGAGATCGAGCGCCCAAACTGCAATTCAAAACTTGCTTATGTACTGCAATGTGCCAATACTGCAATTAAACCTCAACAGTGAAATTTTAGTTTAGAAGATGACTTCATTAACATAACATTTATTGTAAAAGAAAAATGACACGCGTGTCTTAGGTTCGCCACCACTGCTTTAGGGTACTCAGCGGGAGGTGACATGGTCTCTGCCTGAGGAGCACTGGGATGGGTGAAGGTGTCTAGAGGGAACAGCAGTGACAAGAGACAGAAGAGGGTGCTGGAAGGCAGGAGAGGCCACGGCCCTGGTGGGCAGGGTGCACCACTGTAGCCCACAGGACATGAGAGCCAGGCCCTCAGTGTCACTTCTGCCACACTGCCCAGGCTATCTATCCATCCCACAGCATGCAGATGCCCCAGGAGGACGACTCTCCTGCTTGTGTTTCCAGCCAGACCCTCTCTGCTGAGATCTAGCTTGGCAAACTCCTCACCACCCAAGCTCACATCTTCAAGATGGAAACCCTATCCTCCTACCGACCTCCCTGCCTGGGTCTTCTGCCTTGCTCAGTGACCTAAGATAACCTCTACAAAGGGCTTGTGGGATGGAGGACGCGTGTCACTCACCATTCTCCACCTTTGTGCGGAGCTTGCCTTGTTTGGGATTCTCAAAGACAGGGTAGTGGCGGGAATCTGTGCTTTCCACAGCCCGATCACTACAGGACTTGTCAAAGAGGGCGCCATCTCCACAGGGAGCAGTGCTGCAAAACAGGGGTGTCCACTGAGCACACCCTCTCCCCTCCCCCCCCACCCCAGCTCACCAGCCTACTTTGCTCCCCTTCCCGGGGCTCAAAGGCAGCTGTGAGCTGAGCCAGGAAAATGGTCTGAGTCTGCCACGGGTAAAGGGGGCAGAGTATGTGGGAGATGTGGGATGTGGACCTGAGGATAAGGTCAGGTTTAGTGGTCAGGACGACGTGGGGACGCTCTCCTGGCAGTGGCAAAGGTGCTACAGACCTGATGTAGAGATGAAATGAGACGGACTTTTTTATTTGGAGTTTTTCTCCTCCTCTGGCAAGCTCAAATATACTATCCTTCGCTGTCTGGGGGTTGTATTTCATTAACTCACTGTAGAGAAACCTGCAGAAACAAAGTGTGGTCAGCAAGGCACGTCTCATTCCAGAGAGTGTGGCCTGGGCCTCTATGACATGACTCCACCGAGCCCCAAGGAAGGAAAAGCCACCTAGGGCAGATTTCCAGGGAGGGAGAAGCTCGAGGTCGCAGGGGCTTTAGTAATGCAAGATGGAACAGCAGCTGTGGAGGTCCATTTCCCTTCTGTGGAGGGCACCTTGCTATGGCCATTTGGGGGATTTCACAGAAAATTGAAGGCTTACAGGAGGCTGCTGTATCTCCCTGAGTTCCTCCTTTCATACAGTAAGACAAGGTGAACCAGAGGTGGGGTGGGCAAGGTGTCCAGGCTGTTGACAGGTCCTCAAATGGAGATGGAAGGCTCCTTCATCCCTAGGGCCACTTTGAGTTGTGAAAAAGAATGTGAAGCAGATGAGCAGAAAAAGGCCTACAAACAGGCTGGGAGGTGGATGCAGCCAGCTGTGAGAGAGGGTCTACTGCTTAGGAGAGGTTCTAGTGCCTGGGCTGATGGTGAAGGGTACACCTGGCTAGGCAGGGTCTCATTCTGCTGGGGGCAGGGAGGCACCGGCAGGAGCTGGGGTCCTCTGGTGGGCCAATGGGAGTAGGGTGGGAGGTACGTGGGTCTCAGCCAGGCCAAGAGGCCTCTCTGACCTTGCTCACCTGATAAAACCCCTCCGGGAGATAATTTCTGCGTGGCAGTCGTTGACAGTTTCTCCCTTCAGGCTGAGAGAATCTCCTTTTACACAGCGATTCCCTGGGAAGGTATTTAAAGCAGAATGGAATAATCAAAAGAAAAAGAGGTTGTATATTCTTAAGGCCTGAAGCAAGGGCCAGCCCCAACTGACCAGAGATCTCGTGAGCTGACTGCAGCTAAAACACAGTAGAGGTTAAGCATCCTTTATCCAAAATGCTTGGAACCAGGTGCTTCTAGCACACAGGGATGGCTAGCTGTGTGAAACGAGTCTCTTGTCCCTACCTCGCACTTGTTGCATGGACTCCAGCAGAACCTGAGGAGGATCTGCTTCCAGTCCCCTGGGAACACGCACCTGTCCCCAAGCTGACCACAACACCCATGTCCTCAGAGTCTTTCTTCATAATGATGGCAGCCAGGATCTTCCGGCCAAGCAGGGAGGGCTGGAAGCTATTGGTGAGGGTGTTGAAGCACCGGTGGCTCAGCATTGCTATCTGGTCGTGGAAGGTGCTGCCAGTGAGCGGAAGCTGTGGGACAGGCGGCAGCGTCAGGGCCACGCAGCCACGCCCATGTCCACCATGCTTCACAGTGGACAGGAGGTCACTGTCTACTGTGAGTCATCTTCCCCTCTCACCTCTAGTGTCCCCATTATCGCTGCATCGCGACTAGTGCTAACACCTAGGAGCAATTCACACGACAGCAGTGACCAGCCAACTCCACTCAGGAGCCACAGGACCCCTCCCCCCAGAAAAGAGAGCACCAAAAGTAGACGTCTTAACTGTCTTTGGCTGTGCATCTGGGGACCTGGAGAGGAGGAGCATAGTTCTTCTGAGACTGGCCCCTGTCACTGGGGTTACCTCTGTGAAACCCATGCGTTCTGCCTTCTCGTTCTCCCCAATCAAGACACGGAGGGCCGCGTCAGCTGCTTCCTGCTTGCCTTGCTTCTTGCTGTGTGCACACACGGCTGGAAACCAGCGGCCCCCGACTTTTGCTTGGTAAACAAACCTTTGGGAAGAGAAACAGGATGAAGACAGGCACCAGACCTTGACAGAGGGGCTAGTTTTGTTTAAGAAATGGTCGGTCTTGCAAAATATAGACCCACCAGACTTTCAGGCCCATTTCTATGGTTCTCAGATGGGGGTCATTTATGAATTGCAACATGATTTTTGCTAGGCCCAAATGTCATCTGACCTATTAATATTTTTCTCTAAACCAACTCTTCAAAACTGTAAACACATTTAAAAAGGAAACTTTATTTTAATACCATAAATGGAAAACTGGTACCACTTGAAGGTGGCTATAAAATGGAGTATGACACAACCTTATTAGATTCTGACCAGATGTACTGCACCTGTGAGAACTCTGAGACTCTTTACAGTAAAGCAAGATTAGGAAATATTAATGAAAGTTTGAAGAAGTAGCACCAAACGTGGGCTTTCTTCTTAGGCAAAAGAAAGAGAACAAGAAGGGAATAAAGTTCTCCCCAGATGAATCATTCTTATTTAATACTCTTATTTTTAAAGTATTCATGGGAGACAGCTCAGAAGCATAAATACCTGCCTGGCAAGCTCAAGGTCCTGAATTCAATTCCTGGTTGAATTGAAAAAAAAGAAAAACCCATGTCCATTTCCTCATCTATCCTGATGAGCTCTCAAAGCCTTCGCCTAGGAGGTCATTATGCCAAGATGTGCTGCAGGCAGGGATCAAGCTTTCCGGGCCTGTTACTCAGTGATGCCCAGCAGGCTCTTGGTGGATGTGGGCAATGGGAGAACAGATCTGAATCCAGAGGCTCTGCTGACAGTGACCTACAAGGTGGGCAGGGGATTTGCCCCCCATGGCTTTCTGCAAACAAGAGAAAGAGCATAAAGGAGCCAAATACCTTGGGAATCTATCAGGTGAAGCTTTAAGAATCCTAGCTTCCAACTAGATCCTAATTTATTGGTGCGAACCCCAGCTTTGATTTTTAACTCAGATTTTAAGATTATGCAATTATAATGCTTTAGGGTTATCCCATCCCAAATGGTAGCCACTCACAGCTACATGATTGTGTTTAAATAAATTAAAATACACATAATTAATAATTAAGTCCCTCAGTCACACTGGCCACAGTTCAAATACTCCATAACCATATGTGGTGGGTGGTTAGCCTTTTTAGCAGAATGAGTTAAAGTGACAACAATAATTCTGAATAATTGCTTTAAAAGGTTTGGCCACAATAGAAGAACTGAGGTGGTACCCGGAAGGGAAATATGGGGTCTTGCAGGGACTGATTTTTTTTTTTTTTTGGTCTTTGTGTCTTTTGAGACAGGGTCTCTCTTGCTATG
Source organism: Capromys pilorides (assembly GCA_004027915.1). Classification (NCBI taxonomy): domain Eukaryota; kingdom Metazoa; phylum Chordata; class Mammalia; order Rodentia; family Capromyidae; genus Capromys; species Capromys pilorides. The sequence continues at coordinate 19,655 of PVKN010004121.1, forward strand.
CAGTTCAAGCTGGCCTTGAGCTCACTTTTGTAGCCCAGGCTGGTCTCGAACTCCCACCGATCCTCCTGCCTCAGCCTCCCAAGTGCTGGGATTACAGGTGTGCATCACCATGCCTGGCTAGGGACTGTTTTAAAAACATGGTCATGTGCCTGTTTATAGGTTGATGGCAAGAACCATACAAAGAGGTGGCCAAAATTGATGTGGGGCCAGGAGAGGCGGAAGAGCAAACACGAGGGAAAGGGGAGTGTGCAGGACCCAGGAGTAGGCAGAAGGTGCATCCCGCCAACATGCTGGCAGATACAGTTCTAGATAGGAGACAGCTTGGTAATGAAGGTTATTTCTCATATGATTATTGCTGTTTTCTCAAGTGGTAGCTAAGGTTGTGAATTCAGAGGGACTGAGGTTTTTTTGGTGGGAATCTAACACAAAGGTCCAAGATGGTTCTCTTTGAGTAGGAAAAAAAATGTAGTAGAGATGTCAGGAAAGGGAAGGGTGTGAGGAAAGGGCAAGTACCCTCCACAAAACGCCCCCACAGCTCTCCATGACCTCTGTGGTAAAACACCAGCTGACCCTAACTGGCCCCAGGCCTACCCCTTGGGCACCAGGATCCCCTGCTCACTCTGTTCTGCTCCTGCCAGGAATATATAGGTATCTCTTGGCATCCATGGGGCATGAGGTCCAGCTACTCCATGAGCCCCAAAATTAGAGGATGTGCAAATCCTTTATATAAAATGGTGTGTTATTTGCATGTGACCTAAGCAGCGCTCCAGTGTGCTCTGCACCACGTTTAGGTCTAGCATCTAATACAACGTAAGTGCCACGTAAGCACCTTTTGTATTGGATGGCTTAGGGAACAACATCAAGAAATAAAAGTCTGCATATATTCAGTACAGATGCAATGAAAAACTTCTCTGTGCTTGGTTGAATCCACAGACGCAGGATCCACAGATACAGAGGGCTTGCTGCACTGTGTCTTACGCCTACAGCCCTTTCTCTCCTGGGAATCCTTAAGGGTCGGCTCAGGGGTCACATAGTGCGGAAGCCCTTCTTGTTCGAAGTCAAGTCAGGATGCAGATCCTTACTTCCAGGCAACCCCTTTGTCATATTTATTAGAAGTGAACTCATACACCTCTGTATGACTCAGTTCCTCACAGACAGAAGACACTCTGCAACAGACTGAATCTAGGAGGGACACCAGCTACGAGGGCCCAGGACAGTCCAGGTAAGAGAAGATAGCAGCTTAGATGGGAGCGCTTATACTGAGGTAGGGAGCTGCCCATGTTGGGCTGGGCATGTAGCTAAGTGGTAAAGTGTCTGGCTAAGCATGTGTAAGATTGGGGGTGGGGGTGGGACTTAGGCCTACCCCCCCCCCACACCAAAAAAAGAGCAGAAAAAAGTACAGGTGTAACCAACAGAACTTAAGAATGGTTTGTTTGGCTGCAGAAGGTGAAGGGCACGGAGTGGAGAAAAGATGACCCTCAAGTTACTGGATGGAGCCCTTGGACAGACAGTGATTTCATTTATTGAGACAGAACCGATTGTAGAAGAGCTAAAGAAGGCAGAAATCAAAGAGTTCTGCTTTGGACTTGTCATGCTCAAAGTGTCTTGCTAAGTAGAAATGACAGGAAGCGTCTCAGAAGAGGATCTCCAGGGTAGGCGAGGCCTGGGCTAGAGAGGCGCTTAGCACTCTCAGGGCCTCGATGATAAAAGTCATGAAATCAGTGAGGGTCACCAAGAGAGGAAGGAAAAACAGAGGACACAGCACAGTTCACACGAGGAAGGAAGAACCATGTAACTGGGTGTGAAGGCCAACACCCGTTAGCACTCCCTGACTCCCCAGGGGAGCTGAGGCCAACACCCTGCGCCCCACAACGTACTGCCAGCTGCTCACATGGCAGATCCCTATACCGTGTCACAGGTACATGTCTGGTGCACACTTGGGAGGCAATTTTTCATATGGTCAATTTAGCTCCTAAGAAGTTCTTACATTCTAGGGAGGCTGAGGCAGGACACCCTCAAGTTTGTGCTCAAGTGAGACTGTGTCTCAGAATAAAACATAAACAAGGGCTGGGCAGGTCGCTTAGTACATAGGGCCTGAGTTCAATCCCTAGCAGCTCTCCCTCAACCACCACCAAAGGAAGTTCTTCCATTCTGAATGAATGACTGACTTCAAGTCTTGGGAAAGATTTTATAGAAGATTTCAGAGAAGAGAAAGAAGACATAAACTGAACACATCACATGAAGGAATAAGCTTAAAGCTTGAGGTAGGGCTGGTGAGATAGTTCAGCGGACCAAGTGCCTGCTTTTGCAAGCACAGGGTACCAGGGTTTGATTCCCAGTCCCGCAGGCCCCACTGGCCCTGCCCCTAGGGCATGCTGAGCTGGTGACTTGGAGTCTGGGGTGTGGTGGCACACGCCTGTAATCCCAACACTTGGGAGGCTGAGGCAGGAGGATCAGTGCAAGTTCAAGACCAGCCTGGACTACAAAAGTGAGCACAAGGCCAGCCTGAACTGTATAGTGAGACCTTGTCTCAAAAAAGCTAAAAAAAAGAAAAGAATAGCAATCTCAGACAGACAACCAAAACACAAACAAAAACTGGATAAAGACAAACAAGGACTTCACAGAAAAGGAAAGACAAATAACATAAACATGAATGGTATCACTACGGAAAACAAATTTAAAATAACAAGGTCTTGTTTTAATACAAATATCTTTTGTATTGCTGTGTAGTATTCCTTAGTGTAGATGTATCAGTTACCTCAGTCTGCAGATGATGCAGCATTAGACCGCTTTTTGCCTTTTGGTACTATGAACAATGCAGCAGTGAAACCTGGTAGGTAAGTCACGCTCAGAGCAAGCGGGAGCGTAGTTCAGGGATGGCAGTGCTAGGATGAAGGCATGGTTCCTACCCTCAGTGTGCCCGACGAATTACAATGATAAATGCACTGTCAAAGTGTAAATTTAATTACAAAGCTAGGTTAAGCACCTTGTCATTTACTAGCTACTCCTTATGTCTTGTTCTGTGAATGTGCAGTTCAAGTGTAGGTTCTCCGAGATGCCCTGACAAGCTCTTCAGAACCCTTATCTATGAAGCTAGCCCTTGGGCTGCTGGGTACAGTGGCGTATCCCCCAGGTGCTCCTTCTGCACAAACTCATTTTTCTTTATCACATTTCCTAGGCTTTTTTCTTTAGGACTCCATGTTTTGTGTCTTGACAGGAAAGGCTTTGCACTCAAAGATTCTAGAAACATCACTACTTTCTACCTAGTGGTTTTCTTTATCTCACTTGTCGGCCTTGGCTCTGTGGGTGCAGAAGAGGCAGAGCTGGGCCTGGTTGTTCGATGGACAGGCAGCCACGCTTGTTGAGTCGCCCAGTGCCTTATTGATTTGAAGCTCACTGTTTTAAGGTTCAAAGCTCCCATTTCTATCTATCTCCGTTTTAGGTGTTCCTTTGTGACCCACCAAACTGCCTTTCTAGCCACATACGAGTACACCTTTTTTTTTTCTTTTAAGACACAGGGGCTTGCTACATAGTTTTGGCTGGCCTGAAACTCACCCTGTAGCCCAGGCTGGCCTCAAACTTGCAGCACTCTTCCTGCCTCAACCTCCGGAGTGCTGGGATGACAGGTGTGCACTATTATAATTGGCATCACAACATTATTTTAAAACGTTAGGACCAATACCCTCTTGCCATTCTTTCTCTGGGTTTTCTTAGTTATTCTTACTTATTTTTTATAATTATTTCAGAATCCATTTTTATAGTTTCAAAATAAATTTTTATTGCTTAGGCAGATGCAGGGACTGGGGTTTGATCCCCGGTGTGCCGTGCTGGCCCCACCCCTGGGGCACACTGAGACAGTGACTGAGACTGGGCATGGTGGCGCGCACCTATAATCCCAAAACTTAGGAGGCTGAAAACAAGAGGATCACAAGTGAGACTATACAGTGAGACTCAGAAGACCCTGTACTAAATACATTAAAAAAATTTTTTATTTGTGTTTTTATTGAGATCTGGGAGCAGCTACTATCATTAAAATGGATTTTCCTAGACTACGGCATAGCTCTGGTAGACCAGGCCTTAGGTTCCATCTACGGCAGGGTGAGGGGAAAGATAAAAATTGTGCTATCTAATATCAGGATGTTTTCTTCTATTTAATCAAATCCTCTTTTATAGTCTTCCTTAGTATCTCACTCTATGTCATGCCTATATATTTCCTGTTAGGACTGTGCCTAGAGGTTTTTCTTTTTTTCCTTTTTAATTGCTGTTTACAATGGGTAACGTCTTCCACTACAATTCTTAATTGCTTATTGCTATATCTTGACCCTTACAAAATATTATTACTATTTTGCAATACTGGGGATTAATCAAGCACCTTCACACTAAGTTATATTCTTAGCCCATTTTGTTTCATTTATTTATTTTTTGCAGAACTGGGGATTGAACTCAGGCCCTTGTGCTTGCTATACAAGCACTTATTCTACTAGGCTATCTCCCCAGCCCCTCAGCCCATTTTATTTTTGACACGGAATCTCACTAAGTTGCTCAGCTTGCCTTGAACTTATCGTCTCGCCTCAGCCCTCCTTCCTGCCCCCAGCTGGAACTATAGGCATGTACCACAATACTTGGCTCTATGAGCATTCTTGTACAAGCCTTTTTTTTTTTAAAGTTTATTTTATTTTCTTCAGCCACATTACATATTTGTTTGTGTTTTGGCCGGCTCAGCCTTCTCTGGGGGATGGGGGGCGGCGCAGCACATGGGGCCTGGGATCGAGCCACGGTCCCTGCGCGGTGGCCTAAACTTCCCGAGGCACGCGCTTTAGACCGCTAAGAAGTCTCACCAGTCCTGTACAAGTCTTTTTATGGCTATTTCTTTCATTCCTTCCAGGTTTTACCCCTGGAAGAAAACTGATGAAAGTAAGAGATTATAAAAATTATAAAATAACTGCTGGCTCTGTCTGTATTTTCTTTAGTTTTCCTATGAGTAGTCAAGGTATATCGTATCATCTGCAAATAATTTTTCATCTTCTTTCTTCTTCATATACTTATTTCTTTCTCAATTGGCATTCCTGAATAATGCAAAAAATGGTGTCTATATCTTCATCCTGATTTTATTTACTTATATTTATTTATTTAAAACAATAACCATTTTATTTATTCAGTTTTTGCAATCCAGGCTATGATTAAACCAGCCATTCTTTTTTTTTTTTTTTTTTTCTTTTTAGGGAAGGGTCTACAGGGTGTTCAGGGTCTCACTATTAGATCAGACTCTAGTGATCCACCTGTTTACAGCCTCCCAGAGCTGGGATTATAGGCATGCGCCACCACACCCAGTCTCAACTGCCAGTCTCAGCGTGCCCTGGGGGTTGGGCTGGAACAGTAGGCCCAGGGACTGAACCTGACCCCTGTGCTTTATTTTATTTTATTTTATTGTATGTATGTACGTACGTACGTACGTACGTACGTCTTTTTGAGACGGTGTCGCTATGCAGTTCAGGCTGGCCTTGAGCTCACTTTTATAGCCCAGGCTGGTCTCGAACTCACACTGATCCTCCTGCCTCAGCCTCCCAAGTGCCGGGATAACAGGCATGCGCCACCAAACCTAGCCCCTGCGCTTTAATCAGCTGAGCTGTTTGGCCGGCCCTTTCCTCCTGATTTTAATGAGAACAGGTTCATCATTAAATATTGCTGCATTTCATACTTTTCTCATATTAAGGAGGTATTCAGTCATTTCTATTTTATTGATAACCTTTTTTATCTGAATAGATATTGAGTTTTAGAAATGCCTTTTTAGAATCTCTGGAGATGATTACATTGTTTTTGTTCCTTTATCTGTTAATAAATAATAATAATAAATATCCTAGCTTGGTCTAATCTCTGCACTGCACTGATTCTTCACTTTTTAGAATAGTAAAGATAAAAATCTTGATAATACTGTGAGTCGGGTGTAGCTAGGCAATAGCCATTCTTATGTATTATTAATGGAAACAAAAATGGATTATGGGAGGAAACATCAGCATATTTATCAAAATTCAAATGCTTAGCATGTGTACTTGTTAATACATTGTGTCAACTTGAGAAATTTAGAAGTTTAATTAAGTGACTCAGCAGAGAGCCAGGATTCTTTTTTTTTTTATGTCTTTTTGAGACAGGGTCTCCCTGTGCAGTCCAGGCTGGCCTTGAGCTCACTTTTGTAGCCCAGGCTGGCCTCCAAACTTGCACCAATCCTCCTGCCTCAGCCTCCCAAGTGCTGGGATTACAGGCGTGCGCCACCACACCCGGCTAGAGCCAGGATTCTTAGTGTTTAAACATCCTCATCCTGTGCAAAAGTAGGGCATGGACATGATGTGAGTTCTGCACCCCCACTTCAGGGTAGCTTGTTTACAATATAAGGAGGGGAGACAGGCTGGCTAGCAGCCGCAGCTGCTGCCCTTCCCTTGGCTTTTCTCTGTTGGCTGCTGCCATGACCCGCTGCTCTCTGCCATGTACTACTCTGCCTGGGAGCCAGCCAATTATGGACTGAAACCACCACAAACTGTGAGCTAAACAAATCGTTCCTTCCTTTTTTTTACATTATGGCCAGCTCAGCCTGCCCTGAACCATCTCACTGACCTCTCCTTCCTTAATTTTGGGTGTCAAATATTTTGTCCCAGCAATGAGTAAAAAGTAAGAGACAACATGTTATTCACTGTAGCATCATTTATAAGCAAAAATTTGGAAACAATCTAAGTGCTCATCAACAGGACTGGCTAATTAAACTGGTAAAGCTGTGCTCCATAGCACTATCCTTTGTAACTATATTAAAAGAATACAGAGTGGTACTGTTTGTGTTCCATAATACTGTTGTGTAATAGTCAAGCTGTTTGAAAACACAAAGAATGGGTGAGAGATGTGCTTGCCCATGTTTACAGAGATGCTCAGGAAAGATTCATAATAATATAAAGTTATACATTGCCGGCCTGCTAGGCAGGAGTTCTCAAGTTTCATTCCTACTATCAAAAAAAAAAAGGTTAGGGTATGTTGACTTGATAAGGTATAAATACGACACAAGAACTAGGATGATAGGAAACTAGATGAGCTTTCAATATTTTTAGTAGTCTAGTACCTATATAAAAATTTAAAACAGAAAAATGTATATAACCCAGGGCCTAGAAATTTCACTCCTAAAAATGTGCACTACAGCTTTGCAGTATAAGCAAAGGCACAAAGTAAAAGGACTTTCACGGAGAAGGATTTCTAGTAGTACAACCAAAACACCTAAATGTCACCACAAGCTGGTGATGTAAATTATAGTAGGGTGGGAGTGGCTTTCAATGTAACTGCAACATTCTGCTTCTTAAACTGGACATAGATAGTGGTGCCTGAATATCCACTTTAGAAAAGGTCCTTCAAATCTGATTTATTGGGGCTGGCGAGATAGCTCAGCAGTCTAAAGTGCCTGCTTAGGCAACTGCAGCAACCGAGGTTCAATCCCCGGCAGCACATGCTGTATCAGTCTCACCCTCAGGGCAGGCTGAGCCGGCCATAACATAAATAAATAAAGTTAAAAAAAAATCTCTGATTTATTAAATAATCCTTCTTTTCTCCAGGGACTAAACCCAAGGCCTTGACATTAAGCTATATCTCTAGTCATTTCTTATTTTTTGTGTAGAAACGGGATCTCACAAAGTCCTTCAATGACGGAGGCAGGGATGAAATTTGCAATCACCCATATTTCTGCCTCCCAGAGTGCTGGGATTATAGGATGCACTGCCATGCTTGGCTTTTAATAGATAATTTAAAAACTGTCAGCTTCTATTCAGTACATGCTGGTAATGTAATGATGGAAGAAACACTGGCAGCAAGTGCTTAAGGGAAAAATGTAGATGCTTATGTCTTAAAAAAAAAAAGGGCCTGCCCGTGGGACAATTGAGTCTGGGCGTGGTGGTGCAGGCCCGTAATCCCAGCTCTTGGGAGGCTGTAAACAGGCGGATCACTATGAGTCCAATCTAGTAGTGAGACCCTGAATACCCTGTAGACCCTTCTCTAAAATGCAAAAATAAAATAAAATAAAAAAGGGCTAAGGGGGCCAGGGAGGTAGCTCTGTGGCACAAGTGCCTGCCTGGCAAGTGCAAAGGTCATGAGTTTGAACCCTGGTCTCGCAAAAAAAAAAAAAAAAAGGGCTAAGGATATAGTTGAGTGGTAGAGTGCTTGCCTATCATGCATGAGGCACTAGGTTTGATTCACACCATGAGGAAAATTAAAGGAAGGAAAGAAAGAAGGAAGGAAGGAAAATGTTATGTACAGAAATTTCTAGGAGGACTTATGGTAACAGAGGAAGGGTCTGGGGCGAGAAACTAGAAATCTGGTATAAAAATAACATTTCATTGTACACTTTCTCAATCAGCTTGAACAATTTTCTAAATGCCCCTTCAAACATTAAAATTAATTTACAAAATCTAATAAGAATATGCTCAGTGAAAAGTGGGTATACGCTCAATAGCTCATGCACATCTCCCGAGAGGCTGTGCCCACTGGGCTGGACCTACTTACCTCCTGCGCTTTGTGGCTAATGCGCACTGTCCCCTCCCTAGGCTATGGGCCACCAGCACACGGGATGGGCTACTCACTTCGGCTCGTGAGGAGGTCCGGACTGGTCAACCAGCTTGAACTCTGCAGCGAAGCCATGCGAGCGGGCATACTCCAGCAGGCCACCCACAGGATTGGTGTTCAGGTACCTGACGAGCTCGCTAATTCTCCGGATGTTGTTGGGCGTCCCAGACTCTGAGGCATCCAAGGATTCTGAGTTTGAACCTCCAGACTAGAGGAGAATTAGCCAAACAGAAACCACCTTAGGACACTGATGGACTCACAGGCCGTCCTATAACACTCAGCTGCTAAAAATGGGAACGTCAAAGCAGGAAAATCCCCACCTGGTTGTCAGCGGCATTGGTGGCTTCCTCATGCAAGGCTTTCATGGCTTCCTCTGTGGCCATCTGCTTTGCCACCTTCTTGCTGGGGGCACTCACAGTGGGGAAAGTTTGGGCTCCCACTGCAACACAGTACTGGAACCTGACAGTAAATGAAGGACAAGGGGTTTGAAAGAGTGGCTTGAGACATGTCTGCCTTGTCAGCCTGAGTGCCTCTGCTACTTGTCATTTCACTCGCAGTCTGTGCTCCTCCCCACCTCCTGCCCCCAGTGGCTCTTAGCTTGGCTAGTCCCTTTCAACATGCAAACAACATCCTAAATTCATCTCCAGGGACCCCTTTCTCCTCATCTTTTTTCTTTTCCTTTCTTTTGGTGCTGTGATGGAACCTAATGCCTTCTACATGTTAGGCAGGGTCTCTACCACAGAGCCACACTAGGCCCTGGGAACCCTTTTCTGCACACATAAGTCTATAGCTACTCAAACAGAGCTGCCCAGTTACTTTGAACTTCTAACCCCAATCTCTCTGCTGTACAAGCAGAAAACCAGGCCCTGAAGGGACCCTTCCCTTTTCCATACTGAAATAGAAGAAACTGCTCACTGAGGAATCTGTTGCCTCTGAGAAGGGGGGAGAAAAATGTGTCTTGTCTTTCTTTCTGAGAAAACTTTGGCAGAGAGACATGACACATGGACATACTTGGGGTCGTGGGCAGGTCCTTCTTTGGACAGGAGACGGAATTCACAGGAGTTCCCCAATTTGTGCATACACTCGAGCAATGTTGTGACGGGGCTCTTCCCAGAAAAGAAGGATGAGGCTGAATGAGTGGGGTGTTGGGGCTCTGCTGTCTGGAGAAAATTAGAGACAAGAAAACAGTAAACAAAAAAATTAAACTAAGAAAACACTTGTCAGCCCAACACAGCAGAGAGGGTGAAATGGGAGAATTTCCTCTGGACAGCACAATGTTGGGAGCTACCTGTCCAGAGGATGGGGGCTGCTGAGGATTTCTGAGGCATGGCAGAAAGGGAAGGTTATTTTCCCAGAGTGGTAGATGAGCCTTCAGGTCTCTTATGTACACTGTGGAAATCCAGTCAGGTTAAGATTGGAGCAAAATAGGAGCTGGGTATGGAAGAAAGGTGGCTGGTGAGATGGAGTCTGCTTCAGAAAGGTAGTGAGTTTCTATGCCAGCAGTGCTTCCAGGGCCAGTCAAACCCTGACACATCTCAGACATCAACTTAGAACCGATGTCCCCAGGAGAACACCTACCTTCTCTAACTCCAGCTCTGCGGAGCAGAGAGCTAAATCTTCAGGCTTCCCGCTGTCCTGAGCTTTGGCTTCCCGAAGCAGAATTGTCATGGCTTTCATGGCTGCATCCTGCTTTGCCACTTTCTTGCTGCCAGCTTCGGCTGGGGGAAACTCTCGGCCACTGATGACAACCTGGTATTTAAATCTTAGTAGAAAGCAATCAGATGTGTGAACCGAGGCTACATCCACCCTCTGCTCTTTCCAAAGGAATGTCCACCCCAGAATATTCTGCTGCACTAAGGGATTTTTAACTTGCAGAGGTAGGCCCAGGAGCTCCTATCACTGTGGAAGATTTGGTAGGGGTGAGGAATCAAACCTATGGCCCTATGCATGATAGGCAAGTACTTGTTCTATCACTGAGCTACATCCTCAGCCCTATCTTATCTTTTTAAATTATGAGACAGTACTTCACTGAGTTGTTCCACTGGCCTTCAGTTTGTGATCCTCCTGCCTCTGTTTCCCCACTGGCTGGAATTATAGGTCTGTGCCATTGTGCCTGGGTTAAGTTTCTTTTGGGAACAAAGCAGCTAACGACTCTCCAAATAGCTCAGTGAAGCAAGCTCAATGGAGCAAGCTCAGCAACAGGAGAGTGAAATAAAATTTGTTTGGGGGAAACTTACTATCTCTTAGCCACAAAATAAGATGAAGTCTATATAAGACATGAAGGGTAAAACCACCATTATAATCCTGTCAAAAGCTAGAAGGCCTCCAGCTTAGAGCAACTGTGTTGCACTGGCCTCCTCAAGGGAGAGCCTTAGGAGAACAGAAGGCTAGAGATGCAGCTCAGGGGTAAGACGCTTGCATAGCATACACAAAGCCATGGGCTTGACCCGAGCACTGCAAAACAGCGGAGATGTTGTACAGCCTAGCCTTGCATGCCTGACACCTGCCCCTTATCTGAGACCAGATGGGTCTGAAGGGGGCAGATGGGGAGCTGGATATGGGAAGAACAACAGCAGGCTACTGGAGCGGGGTGGAGGGACCCTAAATTTCCCCAAGAGTACAGCACTCTTATACCTTGCTTTGAGTCATCCTAGAGCTCTCCATTTATTCCAAACCTCAGAAGAATTTTCCTTAGGCACAAAACCAAAAAGCTTCATTCTAAGCCTCTGGACTGACCTAGGCTGCTTTTCTCCAAGCTGTTCAATTCTTTAGTAGATCTGAGATTTCATTTAGAAAAACAGGTCAAATTTCTTATTTCCTAGGTCTTCTGAAATACTTGTATCTACTATCAATGTTTTTTACAGCTGACATCTAGAGAATTACTAACACAAAACCCATGGCTTTCTCTCAACCCTGGAGTGGATATGGGAGAAAAAAGAAAGTGCCAGCCACCTAGGTTCCTCCTTAGAGACAAACGAGTACGAGCCCTGCCAGCTTTTGGACTGATGCATCCCCTTTTCTCAACACTTTCCCTGCAGTGCTAACTTGGTGTCATAAGATAGTTAGGTAAGGAATTTGGGCTACACCTGGGAATCTCACCCAAGAAACCAGACTGCATATACACAGCCACGTAAATAAACAGAGAAATGTTCTGGTCAATGACATTTCAGCCAATAACGGACATGGACAACAGTGGTCACATAAGGTTATACTGTCTATTGATGTGTTAGTTGGTCGCCATGTTTGCACAATGATGAAGCTGCTTACAAAACACATCTGTCAGAATGCACCACCACTGTTAAGTGACACATGACCATGTGAAGGTCGTTGGCATATCCCATCCTCATTGGCTCTAGCTGCACCCTGCTGCTCCTCAGCGCTGGTCTCTGCCAGGCCCACCTATCTTCTTCACTCTGTCCCCTGAGCTGTGGGACCCCCTGATGTAAGCCTTGGCCAGCTGTCTGAGTGGGGAAGCCTCTGATTCCTTAACTGCACCTATCTGTGCAGAGGTGGAGTATAAAATTAGAACCACACCTTCAACAGGCAGCCCGACAGCCAAGCACGTGCCATACCACCCTCGCCTGCCCACCTGCACTGTCAGCACAGCCACACTCATTCACTGTGCGCAGCCTGCCCCAACCCACCTGCTCCTACACCTGTTTCAGGAACTTAGTTGGGGGGGGGGTGCACAGAGTCCATGGGAAGGGTAGGAGGGGAGTTCAATCTCCATCACCTCGGGACACCTTAGGAGGCAGGCATGATACAGATGCATGAAAGCCTATGGTGATTACAGAAGTTTCATTTCAGCCAGTAGAATCAACCTCCTCTTTGCTCAGCAAAATGCTGGCCAAATCCCTGTTCATTATCTGGAGAAGGGCCAAGAGAAGATAATTTAGCCAAAAGGCAGAAAAGGAAGAGGAAAAGAGGGGCCACCCAAGGGCCCTGCTCACAAGTCAGCTGAGGCTGCGTCAGAGGTGAGTGCCTGACCCCAACCCATGGTGCAGTTCCTGGTTTCTTACCGAGGTTCATGGGATGGTCCACTCTGCTCTATGAGGTTGAAGTCACAGGTCTGACTAGCAAACTGTGCATACTCTAACAGCCCGCTGACGGGGTTCTTCAGCTGGCACTCTGTCAGCTTCTTGTAGGGTGAACACCGTGACAAGCCAGGGCTGTAAAAGGAGGGCATCTCCATGATGGCTCGAAACTCACCCGGTGCTGCGCGGATACTGTTCAAATTATCCGGGATGTCATCTGTAGCCCACTGGCCATTTTCAAAGTCAACATACCCTGCTTTTGAGGGGCTATTGTGATAAAATGATGGTCTCAGTCTCATTGGTCCTGGTCGGGCTTCTCTCTCTAACTTTATGACAGGTTCTTGCCCATTCTCCACTTTTGCTGTGGTCACTATGTTGTTTGAAACATCTGATGGGGATAAATGATAGGTAGGGAGGCTGGCATTTCTTTTAGTCTCAGGGACAGCAGGTAAAGTGGCTGCAGGGATACTGTGCGAGTTTCTCCTGATGTGCATCTTCTCCCGCTTCTTGTCGGTCAAATACCATATGGGAGGAGTGGCCCCTTGTCTGTACACGTCCCCTTGCCTCTCCAAGTCGATCAGCACTGCATTCACATCTCGGGCCTTTGCGAGGCCAATATTTTTAGCCAGATTCAGAGCAGAGGAGTTAGATACATTGAATAGGTAGTTGCAGATTTTCTCCTTGATCTCAGCCATGTCAAAAGGCTCAAGAGGATCGTCTAAGTCAGATATGGAGTTTCTGTTCTCAGATTCCAAGCTAGGCTTTGGATTTAGGGCTCCGAGGCTGTGACTGTCTGGTTTCACAACTTCACTGGGCTTGTTCTGGGTCTGAACTGAGGCTACAATGCTCCACAAAGGGGGTGTTCCTGTCTTCTTCTGCAGCTTACCCTTCTTTGCCAGAGAGTATAAAATGTGATTAACTTCCTTTTTTGGCACCCTGAGCTTTTTGGCCAGATCAAGTGCTGTGGTGGCTGACTGTTCTCCAAGCTCCTGGAAGAACTCTAAGATCCTTTGCTCCTTATCCTGGCTGATGTGCAGTTCGTGGAAATGTGAGGAAAGCCTATCAACACCTTTCCATGGTGCTCTGCTGTGGGAAGGAAACTGTGATCCTACTTGCAGCCCTGGACTATGGAAAGGTGCGATTCTGGGAACACCCCTTATCTCTAGTTGCCTGTCTCCAGCAGGTGGTCCTGGATACCTCGGCTGGAATCCTGGGAGGAATGGTGGTGGTAGCGGCAGTAATGGTGTCTGTTTCAGAGGCAGGGGCACTTCCAGAAGCTGGCCCTTGAGAAACTCTATTTGCTGGAGTTGGAAACTGTTAAGGTACGATTCTGGCCCCAGTGGCTGCTGTGTGGCCTTGCTGTGCACATGGTTGTGGCTGAGGTGGGAATGGTGTCTGTAGAGGGAAGACCTCTGTGGGACAAGATGTAGGAAAGAAAATGAATAGGGCTGCAGTGGTATACTCAGAGGACCCCGCCAACCCCTGCCCCGGAAGCTGCTCCAATACCTGGCTACATTGACTCAGGCCCCTCATACTTATTGACAAGGAGCCACTGAGAGAAGGCAGTGCTCCCTCAGCACAGCTTCTCCATGACCTAATTTATGCCCCCCTCCAAGAATGCAGGGGGCTAAGAAGGACCCTTTCTACCAACCTCAAAATTTTCTCTTACAACGATCAGAAAGACAGGGCCAGGCTGATAGCTCAGCAGACTAAAGTGCCTGCTTAGGCAGAGCACAGTGGCTGGGGTTTGATCTCTAGCATGCTGGGCCAGCCCCACTCTCGGGGCATACTAAAAGGATAATTGAGATTGGGCGTGGTTGCACGTGCCTATAATCCCAGCACTTGGGAGGCTGAAAACTGGTGAATCACTAGTTTGGGTCTCCATAGTGAGACCCTGTATCCCCTGTCCTAAATACAGAAAACCAAAACAAAACAAAACAAAAAAACAACAAATAAAGGGTGTTTTGAAAATAAACAAGAACAGAATATGAAAATGGCAAGGGTGTTCAGGAACTAAGGAGTCAACGAGATCATCCTTCTTAGGTTAGGCTACCCACCCCCCAAGAACCCTTGTCTATGAAATCTGTCACTTAGCTAGGTGTGGTAGTGCATGGCTGTGATCCCAGCACTTGGAGAGGCTGGGGCAGCAGGACTGATACAAGTTTGAGACCAGATTGGGCTACACAGTGAGTTGAAGGCCAGCCTAAACTGCCTAGTGAGACCATTTTCTCAAAATACCACACACACACACACACACACACACACACACACACAC
>PVKN010004122.1:0-34545 GCA_004027915.1 Capromys pilorides
TCTAAACATCATTAGAACAGATCTTTCTTTTCATTGCACAAAGAGAAATTAGATGTATATACAGTCTAATAGTGCATACTAGTAGTGAATATGTATATAATATAACTCTACTTTGCTGATTTTCACTGAGCATGGGGTGTCTGGAATGTAACCTTCTGTGCTAGTGTGGAACCACTGCATGAGGAGGAATATCTGGCCCGGGCTCCCTGTCTCTGCAGCCCTAACTCTACTACGCGAGGCTCAGTCATCAGCCAGCCAGCCTGCTCTGAAGGAAGGCCATTCAGGTTTACACACCATGTTGAGCGCTCCTTTTGTCCTCTTTACCACATATTCACCTTTAAACTCAGCAAAGTTCCAGATTATGAAATTCAGCATGCTTGCTTTGCCCTCTGCAGCCCCCATAACAGTAATCCCAAAAGGTATTACTTTTGATTCACACAAGAAGTAAAGTAGGAAGCTAACGTAGTTTGACACGATGGCAATGACTATAACAAGAGTACAGTCAACTAGGCCTGGCTATCTCCAAAATAGGTGGTTCCAAGTGTCAGGAGGGGCAAGAGCAGGACAGTTGAACTCCTCCAGGCCACACAACTGATTCCATTGTAACTTCAGGGCGCAGGCACATCCAGGAATGCTGACACACTGGGAAAGACACAGAGAAGACAATTCTGACAGACAAATAGAAAACAACATCTCAGGAAGAACCTTGTGTCTCTGGAACCTATTTTAGCTAATTTCAAAGCTTCAGACTGGTTTAAACCAAAACAAATGCAGAGGTCATCTCTGACTCACAAAATGACCAGGCATAACAGCTCAGGACTCACCTGAGAGAAATGACAACCGCTGAGGCTCTTGACAGATGACAGAAGAACTAAGGACATGCTGCCCACTCTGGGGCAGGGCCGTTTTGAACAAACCAGTCTTGTTAGGATTCAGAACAAGAGCCAATTAGATCTTACCCAGTAAGAGAATGTGACTCCTGTTGTCCCCTTCGCAGTGGTGGCCTCCAGCCCTCAGCCCCATGCACAGGGCCAGCTAAACACAGCCCAGCACCAAAGCCACCCAGAAGCAGTTTGCAGGCCCCGAGTCCAGGTGCCCCCCAACACAAGGGTCTTGCTTCTGGAAAACCTCACTGAGGGCCTCCAAATGAAGCAGCTTGAGATAATTTCCAGAGAGATGAAGGGAGGAAAGCAGAGTTCTCCTCTAATGTAGTTGGACTAGGCACTGAGACCACTTCCAACAGAAAGTGTCCAGTGCTGAACTTTGCTTCACCTCAGCTCAAAGATCCTCTTTGTTTTCTAGAGAAACTATGATAAAATGTGGGCAATACTGACTTGGGTAATCTAAGGCTATTACTGTGCTAGGTCAGGACTGGGCCATGAGAATTTATGAAAACAGAGTTCAACACACTTCTTTGTAATTTGTTCTATTTTCATTCTTATAACTCTTATGCTTTAGGGTATCTTAACAAGGATGGGAGGGAGAGAGACACTCCAGACAGAATCATAAAGAGTTAGCTCTGCCTCTGTCTCTGAGATAGATGAAAGGCTAAAATGAAACTTCTTCAGTCAGGATAAAATTAACCCATTCAGAGCCACAATCACCTACATTGAAATTTGTGTTCTTTACTTCCAGTACTCAGACTCACATGTCTTCTCAGTAGATATTAAGGCCTTAAGTAACGGTAGACCAAAGTAAGGGTGGACTAGATAACTTAGCAGACTTCAGTGCCTGCTTTTACATAGTGCAAGTGTTGTAGACAGTTGAATTAGATAGAAATATTATAGGCAGTCAGAAAGGGCCAGGCCCTCAAGGATGACATGGAAGACAAGGTGACTTTCCAACTAGACAGACACTCCTCTACCTTGGGCCAGATCTTAAGACAAGAGTAAGCAGAAGCAACTACATACTTTCTTAAGGGTGGGCATCAGGGATTGAAATGCTAAATAAGTATCAATCACCTGGAAAGAGTCACAAGCCCAAGCTCAATTGGTGATACTCTTGCCCTCTTGCTACGTGTCTTGCCTTCCCATTGGGAGAAAGCAAGTGGAGGGAGGGGCGTGGTGGTCACCATCATTCCTGGAGCACAGAGAGGGTCAGACATGGCTTCAGTTCCAGAACTGGCTTAGAGGCAACAGCGTCTACTTCAGTGTGTATCGCCTGCAGTGCCAGCAAAGGGCAGACTGTTGCGGCAGAGTCAGAAGCACAGCTGTCCTGAGGGCTGTAGGAGCAGTTATGGGCTGGCAAGAACACGGGAAAGAGTTTGACCGCATTTCAAATATCGTACAGCCCTCTGGATTCTGAATATGTGTAAAACTATGCTTTGTTGGACTTTTACTCTCTAGTTTTCACAGGATTTGAGCGTTGTCTTACCTTAAAAAATAAAAAAAGAAGAAACTAAAGAATTTAAAGCCAATATTTACAAAAGAAATAAATAGCAGGCACATATGACAACTTGTCCCTACTAAACAGGAGCACAAAATGAGCCTGTGGAAGTTATTGTGTTAAAAACTTCAGTCAAGTTATGAGCATTGCAGGCTTGAAAATCTCTAACGTTGTTATATCTCAACCTCACCACTAGATGGTAAACTAACTCCTGATTAAACACAGGCTTGACCTTAGGACTTCTGGGAAACTAGTGTCAGTGTCCACAGAACATAGGCGCCCTAGGACTTGGGAAGTACTTCTGAAGTGACATTTTCCTCATGAGCCACTCTCTGAATATTTTCGGTGTTATTTCTAATCTTCAGCAGCTGCAGTCTGACGACTTGAAACTTCGCTAAGGAGATCCAGTGAAGGTCAGCACCGTGGACCGCGCTAGACAAGGCTTTGCAGGAGAGCAAAGGCCAGGACTCCAGCTAGCTGTGTGCAGTGAGGGGAATAGACTTCAGGGGAGCAGGGAAGAACCCCCGGAAGGCTCCATTCAGTGCAGAGCAGAAGCACCCTGGACTGGACGAGTCCTTTATAGGAAAGGCCGTGTGATTTCAGATTTGCACATGGGTTCTGAGATGTATGATGCACACAGTCCACAGTGCAGAAGGGCCAGGCACTGAGGGATCTATTGCTCTTACTCCACCTGCCTGTAGGTAAAATGTTATGGCAACCTTAAAAATGATAGATTATTCATATATTTTTGTAATACTTTAAGACATTAACATAATGCACACTGTGTGTGTGTGTGTGTGTGTGTGTGTGTGTGTGTGTGCATGTTTGTTTCACAGGGCTATCCATCTTTCTAAGCAGAATAATGCCTGACTGAGACAAGACTCAGGGATGGGGTATTTACTTATCTCTCTCTCTCTCTCTCTCTCTCTCTCTCTCTCTCTCTCTCTCTCTCTCTTTCTCTCTGAGGTACCGAGTCTCATTATTTAGAACAGACTCATAGTGATCCTCCTGTCTCAGCCTCCCCAACACCGAGATGACAAGTGTGTGCCACCACTCCCAGTTTCAGTGGCCAGCACAGCACTCCTGGGATTCTGGAGTCTCCAAAGCACGTGGTTCTGGGGATTGAACCCTGGTCCTTGTGCTTGCCAGGCACATGCCTAGGTCACCAAAGCCATCTCCCCAGCCCCTGGCCCCCCCCTCTTAGCCTTCATCCCTCATGATAGTGAGAAGAGCTGTGAGAAGAGGTGGACAAAGCTCTGAGGTCCTGGTTCTCAGATATTTTCGCTGGGCTCCCACTCGTGGCCTAGGCCAGGGCCTCTGGTTATGCAGCACTTTTCACCTCAAGTCCTCAGCCCCATGGGGCAGCGCAGCAGCTGGGTCCTCCCCAGCACACAGCCCTCTGCAGGGCATCCTGACCTCAGCGCTGGTTTGAAAGCTCAGCTCTCAAACTCTTCCTCACTTTCACAGGCAGAGGTCTGTGCTCCCTCAGTCAACTCACCCCAGTTCCACATTCCCTGAAGTCAACATTATACCTGAGTGATTACAAATTTGATGTGACCACATTAACTTTCTCTCTCTCTCGCTCTCTCTCTCTCTCTCTCTCTCTCTCTCTCTCTCTCTCTCTCTCTCTGACTGGTATTCAAACTCATGACCTTGCACTTGCCAGGCAGGCATTTGTGCCATGGAGCTATCTCCCTGTCCCTTTTTTTAATATTATGACTGGCTCAGCCCAGCCTGGAGGTGAGGCTGGCTCAGCATGTGGTGCTGGGGATTGAAGTGCAGTCCCTGAAGTTGCCTAAGCTTTCCTAAGCAGGTGCTTTAGACCACTGAACCATTTTATCTGCCCCACAACAACTTTCTTTTCTTTGTATTTTTCTTTATGTGTATGTGTGTGCACCAGTGTTGTCTAGCTACACATGGCAAGGACAATAAACTTCTTATAAAACACAGCCTTCCCTAGGATCATGAGCCACCTGTGATCAGCTCAGAGATAAGATCAGAGAGGAAAAAGACAGTGGAGCAGTGTTGTGAATGATGTTGGTTCTTCTAAAAAAACAAGGCTGTGATGACTTTGCCCCGAGTTTCTCCCAGAAATAGTTATTTAACTATTTGATACAAAGGGAAAGTAAAACCCTATTGAGGCCACTGGGTGTTAAGCCAAATATTAGCAATTCAGGGTGGTGACAAAGTCAAGACAGAAAAACATCAAAAACCCCAAAACTTCTCTGCTGTCATCAAAATGCTACTCAGATTCTAAAATTTCCAACATTTTGATTTCTGTTTACTGGCTAATAGTGTGGACCATATTTGCCTCTAAATTCTTACGTTATTTAGAAAAGATATTTGGCAGGAAGCAACCTGGAGGGCCTTCGCCATCAGTAAGAACACAGGCAGCGTCCTCTGTCTTGTGGGTTTGGAGGCACTGAGGCCAAAGGAGCTGAAGGACGTGACTGCCTGTGTCCTGTCCTGGCATGTCAGGCATGTTGAGCCAATGTCTAGAGGTATCTAAAGCAATTCAAATAGCTTAGAAATATTATTTCCTTCACTTTTCTTCTCATTTTTCACCCATCATATATTGTACACTTCTGTTTCCTTTAAATGCTCCCAACACCAAGGGTCACCACCATAGAATTGTGGGTAACATCTACACATGACAGGTTCAAGTACAGAACCAGAAAGAGCGTCGGGCATCATTACTCACACTGCTGTTTGCAGGGATTCTTCCCCATGGCTCCAGGGGAACAAACACAGTCTCTGCGACAGCTTTGACCTGGCCTGGTCTTGCCTGCAACTTGAGGTCCCTCCCCATTTCTGAATTACTGAGATGTGGCAGCCCTGCAGCTGGGCCCAGCTGCCCTGCTCAGCTGCTGCTGATTTGCATGTCTGAGCTCACAGTATTGCACCCTGAGGATTTATTAGGGAGCTCAGGGCCTGTGAGGGAGTCAGTCCTAATCAGGACCCCCTGTGGACATGAGGTTTCCTGCTCAGTACCTGGGGCTCCTGCTGCTCTGGCTCCAGTGTAAGACAGAGTGGTTGCTGAGGATTTCCTCAGCCCTTGGGTCAGTGTAGCCTAGACCTTTGCTGAGGTTTTCTTAAAGCTTGACTGACTCTGTGGATCTTTGTGTTTATGTTTCCCATGTCAGGTGTGCGATGTGACATCCAGATGGCCCAGTCTCCAATCTCTCTGTCTGGCTCGGTAGGAGAAAGAGTCACCATCACTTGCAAAGCCAGTCAGAACATCAACAACAATTTATGCTGGTATCAGCAGACACCAGGAGAAGCACCTAAGCTGCTGATCTATGCTGTAAGCAATCTGCAATCTGGGATCCCACCAAGGTTCAGTGGCAGTAGATCTGGAACAGATTTCACTCTCACCATCAGCAGCCTGCAGCCTGAGGATGCTGCCAATTATTACTGTCAGCAGTATCAGAGTTGGCCTTCCACAGTGAACAAGCCTTAAAAAAAACCTCCCAAGGAAGCAGAAGTGTGAGGCTGGGCGGTCCCGCTGCTCCTCCTGTTGTCTCTACTTGCACAAAGTGTTTCCAAGATGCAGCCAAGCTCTGAAGATGACTAAATGATTTGTTAGAAGAGGTTAGGGATTTTGCAGCTGTCTGTCACTGTAATTCTTTCTCCTCAGCCTCATCGGCCTCAAGACTGAAATGCTTTCTTAACAAAAAGGAAAGCATGTCATGATACCTGGGAATTAGCTGTTGGGGCATCCTATGAATCTCAGTGAACCAAAGAAAAGCTCCTCAATATACTCCAGGAGGAACTGTTGCTAGACACTGAATTACACAACTACACCACTCACTGTGCTGAAGTCGTCAGGGCAGCTGGCATTAGCACGGAGCGTCCCTCGGTGCTCCCTGAACTGTAGCAGCCTTATAGAATCCCCTAGACTGCAGCAGCCTCTCAGGATGGCCCAACTCACTATGAGCCAAAGGCTGTCAAGCACAACCTAGGATCTAAACTACATAAAAGCAAAATGCATTTGTATGTATCAAGAACAGAGGATAAAAGTAAAGTTGTTTAAAGAAAGTATTTGTAAGGCATACATTGAACAATTTATGACAGAAGAAAAATATATTTGTGTTAAGCTCCAGTCCTAAAACTTTCAAAGTGTCAACTCAAATTAACCTGACTGAAGGATCACAAATATTTTAATATTTTAAAATCTCAGCTTTAAAAATAACCTAATCTCTCATAGGTTCAATACTGACTGAAAATCTTAAATCCGCACTGTGTTTTGAAACGAAAATTAGTTGTTCCTGTGTTTGTAAGGCAGGGCCGAGGCTGGAGCGCCACAGCAGGCCTGAGTCAGCGACACGGTGGGGGCCACAGTGTCAGGTGCAGGCTGGTGTTGCTGGGATCAGAGCACCGAAACACTGAGCCAAGCAGAGGAGGAGAGCAGAAAAAGGTCGGCACTTAGGCTCACACTGCCGGTGACACAGGTGACCTTGCAGGCCAAGTGGAAAAGAACTCTTTTCAAAAAATCACGCTCCATCTATCACCTATGTGAGTCAGGTATTGACATAAGCTAGGATCCTACATCAGTTATCATCAGGGAACTAAAGACAGACATCACAGTCATTTACAGCTTCCCTCTCAAGAGAGTTAAGGAAACGAAAAGATGCAACGATATCAACACAGGGAACCTGACGAAGCCTCAAAGATGCTCACGTACAGTGTCTCGGATACAAAGTGCAGCAATCGCCGGAGGATACACCGTGGATGTGCGCACTCCTCTCATGCAGACCTGCCAGTTAGGTGTGCACAGGTGTGCCCCGAGCCAGCGGTACACTAGTGTGAGAAGCCTCAAGGAGAATGGGCTGTGTGTGAGTCCACTGTAGCGGGAATACAATGAGTTACAGAACACAACTGTCATGTAAAATGAAGACAAACAGATTGGACTCAATCCCAGACTCTCAGCAAATGCCCCACGAAGTAGAACATAGCGTTCTAAAATTTGAATTAAATGATGAGGTAGAAAGCCAAATAGAAATTACTTTGAGAATGACTCAGTCCATTGCCTACACTAAGGCATGGGAATGCTGAGAGGTGAGCAGTGTCATCAGTACGGAGGGTGTTGCCAACACGCCAACCCTGACAACAAAGTACATGGTGCATGTGTGTTTCATAAGTGTATATGCTAATGTTTGGATTTGCAAAAATCTGTGCATACTTGAAATTTCCTCTATCAAAAAGACATGGAAGAAAATAACTTATATGACATTAAATTCTCAATCAAGAGGTACTTAGCTATTATAAGCCTTAGGAACATATATTGTACCAGAAAGGATCTACTTTTTATCTTTATGTAATGTATTACATCATGCAATATATTATATTATCAGAAGTGTTTTCTTTATATTTCTCTTCTTGCTGAGGCAAAATACCTGACCCTCAAAGTCAAGGAAGGAAAGGTTTATTTAGCTCACAGCCTGCAGAGGTATTAATCCATCATTGGCTGACTGGAAGGTAGCACACGGCAGAGGGACAGCAGTTCATGGTAGTGGGTGCCAGCACTGTTCCTCTGGCCTCACACTCATGGCTTCTCACACTGCCCTCACAGCGCCAACCTTCCTGGCCTCCCAGGCCTTCCTCTGAAGTGTGGCTGTGTGTCCTCCTGAGCCTACAGCCCTCTTATTCTGTGTGCCCTTGAAACCAGTGCCCTGTGGATGATGCAAGGTCTGCTTCCAGCTGGATCAGTACACAGGCTTCCTTCTTATTTGGCTGTGAGGGCTGAGTGCCTGGATCACTGAGCACTGAATTAAATTCTGAGAAGTGAATTCTCCATCCATCTGGCATTTATTCATTTATTTATTTTGCATATTTTAGTAAGAGTCTGCAGGGTCTCACTACAGAGATCAGACTCATAATGATCCACCTGTGTTCAGTCTCCCAAGATCTGGGATTACAGGCACATGCCACCATAACAGGTCTCAACTTGCACCTCAGGGTGCTCCAGGAGTGGAGTTAGCGTGGCAGGATGGGTTTTGAACCTCCAGTCTGTGTGTTTGCCTAAGCAATAGCTTTAATCCGCTGAACTGTTTGGCTGGCCTGCTTTGCCATTTAGAACATGGTGCAGCCCTAGCCATTGTGAAACAGGTGTTCCACAGCTTGCTTTGCAGACGAAAGTGTTTTGCTTTCGCATTTCACACTGTTGAGACTACAAAGACTTGCTGCACCTTTTTTTGTTGTTGTTGTTTTGCAGTACCAGGGATCGAACTCATGACCTTGTACTAGCCAGGCAGGTGCTTACTCTACTGAGCTATCTCCCCAGCCCTTTTTAATTTTAAAGAGGAAAAAAACTCACCCAAAACAAATAAGAACAAAGACAGAAACAATGCAACACAAAACAATAAGGATGTTACAGAATTTTAAACACGATTAGAAAATCAACAGTGCTTGCTATGTTATGTATTTCTGTCATCAAATTTGTTGCTCAGATAACCAGATGTAAGTATGAAAGATTGATCAGTTAAACATTAATTCTTCCTTTCAATAAACATTATTTTTTTTCCTTTTCCTTTTTTATTTTAAGAGAGATTATTGTTGTTGTTGCTGTTATTGTTGCATCTTTTGATGCCTTTACATCACCTTTTCTTTTCTCCTGTTTCTTCTGAACTATCAAGATCTCTGTTGTATTTTTATAGTCCACACTTTAATGAAGTTTTTATTCTGGGCCAACTCACAATGTTTTAAACTAGTTCTGCTGAGCTCCTTGCTCTTGGATTCTCCAAATAAACCTGGCTAAAAGACCCCAACAGTAACCATGCTGCTGCTGCAACATTTGGCTGTCTTGCGATTTCTCATACAAGGCATTTGGTTCACTGCCCTCATTCTCAGTCTCATACAATGACTCTGGCACAAGGAAGTTGTAGATAATCTTTCTGCTAAGTTGGAACACGTGTCTTCTGGAGTCTGATGGCCAATGCAATCCTTCCTTCCATTAGAAGCCTTCTGCACTGGGTCTTTCCTTGATTACTATTCTTCTGAGCTCTGGACAGAATCTACCATACAGAACAGCCTAAAGAATTCCAGGGCTGGTTATTCATGCAGCATCTCCAAACCTTTTCAAACCCTCCTGGAAGGCATTCCCAAAGGATCCTGCACCACACGCTCATGTATAGTCACAGCAATGACCCTACTTTTCTGGTACAAAATCTGTGGATTGTATTGCTAGAGTTTCTCATTGAATTTACTAACATGGCCAGGTAATACTAAGAGGTGCACTAAAGGATCTCCTGCCCTCCGTGTATCTTCTTCCACTCCTGCTTCCTTTCCTCTTGTGCCCATGACTGCATGAAACTTTGCCGGGGATGGAGAGGGACATATAGACACAAACCATAATGGGAAGCAAGGGCAAAAAGTTTGCATGATCTCCTCATTAGACATTGATAAAGCCTTTGAGAATTCTAAAATTCATTCACCATAAAAATTATGTTGATAGTTTAAAAAGCAGGATTAAATTAAGAAAATATTTTTTCTTCATTTTATTTTAAAGAGTAGAACCAAAAAGAAAAGCAAAAGCAAAGACAAACAGAGTGACCTGCAATAATGCATATGCCCAGAATTTCAAAACAAGAATAAAATGTGTGCACCCCTGTTTATAGAAGCACAATTTATCATAGCGAGATCTTGGAAATACTTTTAAATAATACAAAAATCACCCCACTTTCTCCCTGGTTTGCTGTGCCCTAGCTCCACCTCACTACACGTGGCAAGGACAGTGAGCCTCTTCAGAGACAAGGCAGGTGTTAGGACCATGAGCCATGCGTGGTCAGATGAGAGATGGGACTGAAGGGAAAAGAAGAGAGGACTGGTGTCATGAAGGATTCTCTTCCTCTTGTGAACCAGATGGTAAGGAGCTTTCCCAGACTTGCCTCAGGAGCATTTGTTTGACTACTGGATGCTAAATGACCATGCAGTCATAGTGAGGACATCGGGTCATAAACCAAATACTAAGATTCTCTGTGGTGACAAAGGCCAAGCAAAAAACATCAAGAGGCTATAAATTTCTGCTGCCATAGAAATGGTACACAATTTCTAAAATTCTCCTATGTCTTTATTGCATAATGTGGTGTCACACTCTTGCTTTTAAATTCTCATGAATTATTCAGAAAAGATATTTAATAGGAACAAATGTGGATGATCATCCAGGCAGAATCTGGTGCCTGTGTATTTGGGGAGACTGAGGCATGAAGAACTGCCAAGCATAACTGTTTGTGTCCTACCTTGGCATTTTAGGCATCAGGGATCAATGCCTAGAGACACCTAAACCACTTCATAGAGGTTTAAAATGATATTATCTTTATTTTTCATCTTTCCTCCTAGCTGGGATATAGTGACCTCTCACGTCCATTGCTCCCTCCTCCAAAGGTCACTGCCCTGGAATTGCAAAAACCAGGACAGATGCGAGTGCAGAACCAGGAAGGGCGCAGGGCCTCACTCATTGCACTGCTGCCTACAGGGATTCTGCCCGGTGGCTCCCATGAGAAAGTCCCTGCGCCAATCCTGATCTCGCTGGTCCCTTCTAGTTCATGGATCCCTCAGCCTGTCCTGAACTTCTGACATCAGGCGCCCTGCAGTTGAGCCCAGCTCTGATCAGCACCTGCTGATTTGCATGTCAGAGCTGGCAGCCCTCTGCCCTGAAGACTTATTACTCTGTTCTCACTCCAGGCAGGAGTCAGTCCCAGTCAGGACATAGCATGGCCATGAAGGTCTTTGCTCAGCTCCTGGGGCTCCTGCTGCTCTGGCTCTCAGGTAAGGAAAGGCAGCCCTACGGATTTTCTCAGCATGATGTGATCACTGTTTCTTGCCAGGAAAGTTTTTTAACCTGATTGGTTGTGTTTATGTTTTCCATGTCAGGTGTATGCTGCAACATCCAGCTGACCCAGTCTCCACGCTCTCTGGCTGTCTCTCCAGGAGAAAGCGTCACCATCACACGCAACGCAAGTGAGAACATTTACAATAACTTACAATGGTATCAGCAGAAACCAGGGGAAGCTCCTAGAATCCTGATCTATGCTGCAAGCAATCTGCAATCTGGGGTCCCCTCGAGGTTCAGCGGCAGTGGGTCTGGGACAGATTGCACTCTTGCCATCAGCAGCCTGCAGCCTGAAGATGTTGCCACTTATTACTGTCAGCAGGATTATGATGAGCCTTCCACAGTGACACAAGCCATGACATAAACCTCCCAAGAAGAAAGAAGTGTGATCCTGGGTGGCCCCAGCTGCGCCTCCTGAGGTCACCACCTGCTGAACATGTTTTTCAGAAGCAGCCAGGTTCTGACAGTCTCTGGAGGATTTTACAAGTCCTTAGGGATGCTCTTCTTCACCATTAATGGTTTTTCTTCTCCCCAACCCCAGCAGCCACGAATATCAAAAGCCTGCTTAATATAAAGGAAAGTGTGTGATGCCTGCTGATTTCCTGCCATGGCAGAATTTGGAACTCAGTGAGCCCAAGCTAAACCATTGAAGGTGCATCAGCAGGAAGGGTTTTAATACCATGAATTATAATCTGTCTAATGTTTTACTGCCCTGAGCATTCAGAGAATCTGAGAAGCTCATAGTGGGAACAGGGTGCTCTCTGAATTAGCCAGCTAAGGATGATCTCAAGGCTGTTAAGAAAATCAAGGGGAAAATTGTGACTCTGTCTCATGCCTGAAGCATTTCTTCATGTGAGTTTCCAACCCTCACCTCTAGCGTGTATCCAGCTACTGATTTCTCTAAGCACCAGCCCTACTCAGTCTTTGGAAACTCACACATTTGCCTCTCCCAAGTCGGCTCTACAGCAATGTGTAGAAAGAAGAGTGGATAGGAGAAATCTCCCATCTGAATGATGGTGATATTGGGGATGGACATCTGACAGTCCAGGGTGGTCACTGTTGAATTTTCTCCATTTTTTCCAATCAGAGAGTGCCACCCAAATATGCTTGAATGACTTTCCATTTGTTATTTGTAAATACTGAATCATTTCCTGCAACATCATTCTATCGTGTGGAACATCGACAAGAAGGGTTAATGACGTGATCTATGCAGAAGCTCACACTGGGAGTCTCATATCAGCAGGCATTTGAGAAGCTTGCCTTGACAGCAAAACAGAAGTGATTTTTCATACTAAACAGATTTGAAAGTGTAAAAAAAAAGACATTTGGGTAATTGTTGTTGGCCTTTTTACATCATCCACATTTGGCAAAGAAGGCTTCCCAATAAAGTCCAAGGTGAAGCCCCTCACTGGGCAAGGTGCCCTAGTAGAGAGGTCTGAGCACGCAGCACACAGAGCTCAGTCACCCCCATTCCCGAACATCCCAACAGCCGAATGGGTCCATGCAAGGCCATCAGACACAGAACTCCATTCTTGGACTCTACAACTGAATAACATCTAACTGATGGCATGGATAAAGCACTTTAAGTCATCTGATTTTAAGGATAAACGTCCTGTGCGTACTACACGTGTGTGTTGTGGTGTCTTAGCAAGCAGATCCTCTTAGTAGCAGCCTGCAGAAGCCATGACTTCTCCCTGAAATGTGTGTGCTTTCCTTACACACCATATTTCTAACTGAAAAGCCCTTTGGAATTTGCTCCATGTCCTGGCCAGAGTGAGGGCACTCTACGTGAGGCTGCAATAGGCCAAAGAACTTAGAGCACAAAGAGAAACCAAATCTGTGAGCTCAGGCTGTCATCATGTCACAAGCACAGCTGTCCTCATGGAAAGGACATCACAGCTCAAAGGCTTAAATGCCTGCTGGCAAGCAGAAGGTCCTTGTTAAATCTGTTGTCCAATCAATCAAGCACAATTCCCAGACAATTCTTATTTATTTATTTATTTATTATGGGGCAAAAAAGCATGTATTTAGAATTAGCCAGTTGGACTCAGTTTAGATGATCCCAATTTTGTTAGCAATATCCAGTGCATCATAATCAGGAGTCAGTGAAACATACGCCTTCTTTTTTCCATCAGGCCTGATGAGGGCATTGACCTTGGCAACACTTATGTCTTACAGCTTCTTTGTTTGATTTGGTGCAAAGTGGCTCTGAGTCCACAATGAACACGAGTTTATGGTTGTCCTCAATCTTTTTCCACATGCGACAGCCAGCTAGAAAGGTGTTGAGGTTATAGCAGAACTGAGCGCTGAAGGGCAGTTTTCCTGCGTGATCTTCACCTCCATTCCCTCGCTGTATCGCAAGCAACCTGATGCATGCCAGCTAATCAAACGTCTATGTGGCCTGGTAGGACAAAGATTAGGATGTTTGGTTGCCCCGCACACAACAGTTTCCTGAGGCCATACAGGAGGTAGTCAGAAGAGAAACTGGTCATGAGATATTTTTTCAGCTTGCACCATGAGGCTGCAGAGCACCTGGAACTGTGTCCATTGCACCAGAAATCCAAGAGCATTTTCTGCATCAGAAATTTGCAGAAGAAAATGTTGTATAGTTTGATCCTGCACTGGCATAAAAAGAGTGGGAAGATTGCAGCAGAAAGGGTAAATCGTGTAACAGAAGCAAAGCCTACGACAGGATATATTTATCACTCATGGAATGGCTGGGCTAGCAGTTGAAACAGTGAACAGTACCTAAGATTCAAAGAACCTGGTAGATGGGTAGAAAGTGTTTAACATAAAATTAATAATATAATATTATTGCTATCATGTTTAGGGTTTCAACAAACATTACAAAGAGGAAATTGTTTTTTTTTTTTTTTCCTTTTGACCTGTAGTTGTTACTGATAATCTTCATATTTTCTCTGCACTCTCCAATTCTGTAATTCAGTTTGTGACATCTCAGGATATATTCATCATGGAATTCTGATAATGACTCGAAATAAACAAGGAAGTGCAAGCAAAAAGTCGTGGAACTTATCTAAAAGTTAGTAGAATGGCTGGATCATCTTTACACCGGGAACTGAAGAGCAATGAACAGCAAAATCTCCTCAGGTTTAGAATTGGACACAGTGCTGGAATCGCCATCCATAAACTATTAACTTTTAAGTGAAGATGAAATATAACAAATTAATGTATCCAAAATAATGATCAACGACTAAATCTCATTTATGATTTTCACCAAAAAAAAAAAAAAGGTAGAAACATATGAAAAGCTAGTACGTGTTAGGAGACAGGATGGCTGCTGTGACCAGAAAAAACACAGAGAATTTCTCCACACGTGGCCAAAAGAGGGGGCGCGTGCACCACCGTGATGACCTCAGAGAAGGCTGCACAGGTGTGTGGAAATGGCTGGAAGCCCTGTTTAATGCTGGAGAGGTCTGCGACTGATTCTTTGTTCACCTTTCATCTAGGAATAACTTTGCTCATGTTCCCAGCAGATCCGGAGAAGATAGCCAATGTTCATCCAGAACACGCTCAGAATGATCTGATGTGGGAGATACTGGCTAAATCCAGTAATCCCGTCACGCACAATGAGAAGGAGCGCTTTCTGAGTCTGACGAGGTGGCTCACAAGGAACACACCCTTGCAAACTGACAACAGAAGAGTGAGGCCTGAGTCCCTGGATTGTGGACTCGAAATAATGTGTTCCTCACCTATGAGTGTGCAGGGCCAGCTAGAGGGTGTGGGTGTTATGGCTTGCTGGTAACTTTAGCAACTTCATTGCCTGGAGGTAACAGAATTTTCTGGGAAATAACTAGGAGGAACCTGGTGTCTTCATTAAAATGGTTTCCTGTTGTCTACTCTGGATATAAGTGTGGCTCTTGTTATTTTCTACTGGGCAAAGCAGGCAGGACCCGCTAGCTCTTTGAGCGTCACTTCCTGGCTCAAACAGAGATCCTGCAGCCCACTGGTGTTGTACACAGCTGATGTGTTTCCAACCTAATTGTATCTTGTAACAGGCCCCATCTCGGTCAAGTTCTGCTTATGGCTAAAAACTGTGAACCTCCTTGTCCTAAACAGCTTGCAGCTGTGTTATTGCTATGGGAGACTGTGGTTAACTCTGTGTTGGGGCTGGTTGGAAGCCTACCTGTGTGCAGTGCATCTGGCCAGCCCTGGGACTGGTTAATAAAGGCTCACAAAATTCCAGTCTGTTCTGGTATTGCTCTTGATTTTGAACCTGGTACACCGCACACCTGAGAATCAGGCTGTGCTTTTCCCACCAGTGCCATCTCAACTTAGCTCCTGAGTTAGGACAGGCATGGTCTCACATTCAACTCCTCGGGAAATATTTACACAGCCTGTCAGTGACTGAAAAGACAATGAAAACTAGTGTCAGATGAGAGTATTTATAGCAATGTAATACTCCAGAAAGAACAAATGGGCAGGAATGCTGTCTCTCAGCGACTGGGGAGAAGCCAATTTTTGTGATTTACTTCCTTTCAGGTATGAGTTCTCAAGATCATGAAATCTTATATGCATCCATAAATTGTCATCTGTCCAATCTGAGGCTGTCGTTGGACCAGCCCTAGGCAGAGCCGCAGCGAAGCATCTTTCTCTAGGGAGCCTGTGACTGCGTGCCAGGCAGGCACCTGCAACCTCAAGGAATTTTGTAGAGAAGCACATGTATGTTGGTAGTCTGTATTTGTTGTTAACAATAAAGATGCTTAGTCCAGATGCTGGTTGTCCAGGATAAAGACAGATCCAACTTTTACTACAAGGATGGGCAGTGACCTGGTACACTCCTAAAGCCCATAAAAGGGCGGGGCTGTGTGAGCAGTGGAGGCACAATCTTGGGTCTCTGTCAGGTCCCTGGCCTCCTCCATCACGTGGCTCCTCTGCTCTTCTTCCCAGTTGCCATGGTGTCTGCAGCTTTATGACACCACCTCCATATCCCATGATGCAACCACTTGGCGCGGCTGAACTTTGTGCTGAATTCTCTGAGCTGTGGGGGAAATATTCCTGTCCCCCTTAAGATGGGCATGTCCGATGCTCTGTTCTAGCACAGGGAAACCGGGAGAGTACCCATGATATGGGGACATTTCTGCATACAGGCTAATTTTAATCCAAGAAATGTGATGGTGATTTTCATGCAGTGCGGGAGACAGCTGAGCACGTGTGAGCGCCGTGTGTCAGTTTTTCTGGGGACGTCCCCAGTGGTGGTTAAGCTGAGTCACCTTACTACCCACTGTCATAAAAATGGAAACTGTGCCATGTGAGAAATGTACAACACAGGGATAGCTTTGATCCTAGATGGCGGCCTTCCACTCCCGACCTCCAGAGTCACTCAAGCACCTCGCATCCCGAATGTCTGCCTTGCAAGGCTGATGCCCTGGATTCCCTGTGTTTCCTCACCCAGCTCAGAAGCTTTCCCTCAATCAGTGCTTCCATGGGTGTCTGCAACTCTGAATCGCTTCAACCTAAAATGCACCCCACCTGTCTTACTTGTTCCGCTGTTACATAAATGGATTACGTAAGAACACTGGAGTTTTAAAGTCTTCTTTCATAAATTTCCTTCTTGAATCAGGGCTCTAATTTTTTCTACACTGTAACGTGTGAATTCTCATCATTACAGATCATGGGAACTGCAGTCTCCTGTTCTTCATGACATTCCTGGAGAATAATTCTGATAATTCATGCCACCAAGCACATCAGGAAATCCTAGCATGGAAAAACCCAGCTGCCAGGATTAACCACAGGAAAGCTAAAAGCTCCCGTACAAAGGAACCTGAAAATAATCAATCTTTGAGTTTTTAGGACTGGACTATATCTAGCAGACTCTGTCATAAAAATATCAAAAGATGTGGAAAGCATCTGAGAGCAAAAGAGTGCTCTCCTCGAGGGCACGCTGACTGATTTGTCCTCTACTCACTAGGGAGAGACCCCACTGCCAACAAACCTCTAGCAGAACGGTCACTTCTGGACACCTGGGGCGCCCAGCCTGTGCGAACTAATTAACAGGAGCCAGCCTTGCAGCTGTGCTGCCCCGCCCTGCACTGCTGCTTTGAATGTGCCCTGAACCCCGCCCAGCCCTGAAGACTTCTTCATAGGTTGCTCACACCCTGGGCAAGTGTCGGTCCCATCAGGACACAGCATGGCCATGAGGGTCCCTGCACAGCTCCTGGGGCTCCTGCTGGTCTGGCTGCCAGGTAAGGAGGGGCACCCCTGGGATTTCCTCAGAACTACAAGGTTATGGCCATCTGAATATCTACGGCAATCTTTAACTACATGAATAATTACTGAAATATTTCTTTTGTTTCCTTTTCAGGTGGCAGAGGTGACAGCCAGCTGACCCAGGCTCCATCTGTTTCTGCATCTCTAGGAGAGAGAGTCACCATCACTTGGGGAGCCAGCCAGGGTATTAGTAATTTTTTACAGTGGTATCAGCAGAAAGCAGGGCAAGCTCCTAAACTCCTAATCCGCTATGCCACTGCTGTCCAATCTGGGTCCCCCTTGAGGTTCAATGGCAGTGGATCTGGGACAGATTTCACTCTTGCCACCAGCAGCCTGGAGTCTGAAGATGCTGCCTCTTATTACTGTCAACACAGTGCAAGTTCGCCTCTCACAGTGCTACAAATTATGACAGAAACCTCCCAGAGAAGCAGAAATGCGAGGCCGAACTTCCCCAGCTGCTCTTCCTGGGCGCTGCCTCTGATGTAAGAGTATTTCTCAGCTGCAGCCAAGATTTGAAGGTCATCTGAGATAGAGACCTTGCCCCTCATTTCTGCTTTCTGTTACTGCTCTAGGAAGACCCAGGTGTTGACATCTCTGCTGACTGAGCAAAGAGCACACATCACTCCACACCAGGAGCCTGGGTGAGAGCCAGTCTTCAGCTGCATGCAGCAAATGGCCAGCAGAGGGCGCTATTTCAAGGCAACATATGAAGGAAAATACATGACATGGATATTTTAATGATTTCAATGTTTAGAACTATAGTAGTGAAGGAGGCTTATAAAGGAACACAGCGCAACCCAGAATGGACATGGTGGTATCTGCCTGTAATCCCAGCAGTAGAGAGGCTGAGGTAACAGAATTGTCATAAACCCAAAGCTAGGTGAGGTCTACAGAATAACTTTGTTGCCAGCCTGAGCTACACAGTGAGACCTGTCTGAGTAACAAAGCTGAACATTGAAAACTCACCAACAGCAGCAGATGCAGATGCAGATGCTACAGTGCGGAACTTTTATTCCTCAGAGCTCAAGGACACCTGCAGCAGAAACTCTAAGCAGGAATTATGTCTACTGTGGCAATGACAATGCAGGCAACAGTCTTACAGTGCAGATCTTATGTTGATCAGAAAAGCAGGTGCTACAAATACAGCATCCTCTGAGGCTCTCCCAGGAGCCGCAGTGCATCTGCCAGGCACGTTATGGTCCCTCCAACATGGGGTCGGGTCCTCAGATGTGAATTGAAGCCCTGGGGGGAGGACTAGTTGTTACTCCCCAGCCTGTAGCCATCCTCCCACGCTATTCTCCACCCACCTCTCTCCCTATGCCTGTGTGCAGATCACAGTGAATCCACCCCGTCCAGCTCAATTTCTCTAAGGCCCTTATCTGTGCATTTCCATGGAAAAGCAAATTGCAAAAGAAACTGGGGAAACCTAATCCCAGCAACTGTGGTGAGTTCTGGACTACGGCCCACCTCACTATGCTCCTGTGTGCTTAAGGTCTTAGCAAACAGGGAGCAAGGGGTAATCATTGTTCTTGGGCCAGTAATTGGTGCTGGTGGTCTGCTCATGCTATGTCCCTCTGAGCAACCCCTGATCTTTGCAATTAAGTTCCTGTCATCTCAGAACACTTTCATCAGGCCCCTGAGACAATGACTGTAAATAGAACTGCATGAATTTAGTACAAGCAAGGAATATGTAAAATACAATTTTACCTTGATAATAAGCAGGTTGGTGCTGTCACCTTTAACTTGGTAAGTGGAAAGCAGTGAGCAGGGAAATATCATTAGGGATTTGGATTCTCGATTCAGAAATTATTAACTTCAAACTGAAAGCCAAATACAAAATTTGATGGAACCAAATCACCTCACAGTGTCTGAAGCCCATTTATAGTGGTGTCTAACTGTGAAAATATGTCAGGCAAGGAGATTTTACTAGGAAGGGGATGGCTATCACAGAACAGGGAAAAACACAGGTTTTTCTCCACTTGTCATCTCAAGAGTCGTCAAGTGCACAACTGTGATAGCAGAGAAACCTCTGCAGGTGTCTTGAGGAGCCCGGGAACCCTGGGAGCTTCTGGATGGAACCGTTATGGAGTCGTTGTCTGATATTATCCAGGAATAATTTTGCCCATTTTCCCAGCACACCTCATATCCATAGGCAAAGATGATTCAGGCCAGACTCGGAATTATCTCATCAGGGAAGTTTGGTTGAAACCAGTCCTGCTGTCACACACAATGAAAAGGAGAGCGTTGTGAGTCTGAGGAGATGGCTCCCTGGAGAGAGAATCCTTATTCTTTGTAAAAGCACGGTGAATCCTGAGTCCCTGAGTTGTACACAGGAATAAGGTGCTCCTCACTCTGATGGCAGAAAGTGCAAAACACCCACCCCTCAACCGAGGCCAGGCCTGAGGGGCTTGAACACCCGCGGATCAGAGTTTTCCCTCAAGCATCGCCTCAACCTGGCTCCGGACTTAGAATGCGCAGGGCCCAGCTTCCAGCTCCTAAGCAGCTGTGTACACACTGTGTCAATGGCTGAAGGACCGTAGCAGACAGTGTACCTCACTTTACCTTTACCAATCGTCAAACCATAGAAACGAGGTCCACCTCTCTGTACTCCGTTAGAAAACGCAGTGCTGCAGTCCATTTCCCTTCTGACAGGAATCCACTTTCAGGTTTTAAAGTTCACTTTCCTCCAGCAATCACCACCTGCCCATTCCCAGGCATCTGGACGCAGTTCACGCAGGAGCCACAAGGGGGCGCTGTTTCTCAGAAGAGCCTGTAGCTACAGGTCAGGCAGGTCCTTGTGACCCTGAGGGAATTTTTAAATTCAGTTTATTGGGTACAATTTATATATACCCAAGAGTCAAATCCATCGTGGGGAAGTTGCCTGTATATGATATACTTTTCATTTGCTTTTTTCTCCCATTCCCTCCCCTCCTGTCAATCCCTTGCTCCCCCTTTGTTTACAGAGATTGCTCCCCATTATATTCCTCCTTATTCACTTTTCTTTTCTCTTCCTTCCTTTTGCCCCTACTCCCTCCCAAGCTCATTTGTCTCTGATATGTTCGAGATTTAAGAAAATAACATTTTTTTTATCATCAATTAAGAGAGTGATCTTTTTAAAGGCTGTGATACCAGTTTTAATTCACAAGAATCACAGGAAGGAAAAACAAGATTAAATGCACAAAAATCCACAAAAGGAATGAAAGCACGAGATCCTGACTGCAATCCCAGCTCCTCACCGTGGTGCTCTCAGGACCCAAGTTATGGCCCTGAAGCTCAACATTTAAAAGTCAATGATATTTGCTAAACTGTTAAACTATTTAGCATGTTTCATAGGCTCAAAATTTTCTAAATTATCCTATTTCACTCAATTCTACAAAACAGATCAATCTTCATCATATCCAAAATACTATTTGTTTACATTCTGTAGAAATTAAATATGATGTTAGGTTTAATTAACTCAGACAACATC
Organism: Capromys pilorides; assembly: GCA_004027915.1. Classification (NCBI taxonomy): domain Eukaryota; kingdom Metazoa; phylum Chordata; class Mammalia; order Rodentia; family Capromyidae; genus Capromys; species Capromys pilorides. Next base: position 20,913 of record PVKN010004122.1, read on the forward strand.
CATCCTATCCATTGCTTCAGAAGATTTTTTCAGATCAGTGAATGTCCTACAAAAATAACTGGATGTAGTCACTAGTTATTAGGAGGAAGTGAGTTAAGTATTAACCCAATCAGCAAGTTACCAGTTTGTTTTCCACCTCAATGTCAGTGTGGTGATGAACTCACACCTGTGAGGTGTTAATGAGGCCCAGCACAATATCAGCACCAGACCCAGAAGATGAGGAGCCATTCTGGCGGGGATAAAGCTCATCCCTTCTCAAAGGGAAGCCCTGGGCCCTGAGGAATCAGCTGTGATGGTCCCACATAGGCCTGGCCAGAGGATTGGCTTCTCAGGCAGAGGGGACCCTTTCCCTGCCCTCGCTACTTGGCCTGCGCCAGAGCCCCTGGGTGTGCAGCACCTTTGTGCTCTGGTCCTCAGCCCTTTCCTCAGGTCTTAAGCTTCTCCGTCCTCAGCCCACAGCTCTCTGCAGGGCATCCTGACCTCAGCCTGGCTTGGGGTCTCTGTTCTTACCCTCTGCTCTACTCCAAGGTCAGAAAGTCTACGTCCATAATTACTGAAACCAGAAATTCAGATAACTTGAAATTAGACTTCATCTCGTTCCCAGGTCCAGGCTAATTTCAACCTGAGCAATTGTAGTTTCTTCAGAGTGCTCCATCTGTTTGACCATAAGCATAAACAAAACAGCATTATACTAAAGCCATTTTGTTAAACTCCAACCTCTGAAGAATCCCACCTTTTGCTAAGTTAGTTAACTACCACCTCCCTGCTGCGCATGCTAAGAACATCAAGGCAGTTTAGAAGAAGGCAAGTGCATGACTGTGAGACACAGGTGATTGGCTGAAAAATGAGATCCAAGAGGAGTGAGAGTGGCCAGGTGCCTGGAAAAGCTTAGGATTTGCTGGGAAGAGATGGTAAGAGCTTTGCTCTGATTTTGCACCATGTAGTTGTTAAGAGGAGTTGATCTTCAGGGACACTGAAATCATCCAGAGAGAAAAGGCGGTAAGCTGAGCCTCAAAAGTCTATGAAGAGGTAAAAACCAATCTGGGAAACAGGGAAATCATTTCCTGCTGGCTCCAAAGAGCTGGAGCAATTCCAACTTGTGGGACATTCAGGTTTCCCTTCCATCTCAGAGACCTGCTATGGTTGCTTGCACTGGTTCTAAATTACTATTATCCAGAGAAGACGTCTAAAGGAGGTAAATCGGGACAGCGTTTGACCTCATTCGGGGCCCAGACAGTATCACGTGATTGTCTGAGTGTGTTTGTGTTTGTGATTGTGTGGGTGTCGCTGTTTCGGAACACAGCCCCATAGGGAGTTAGAAGACATAATGCCCTAAGCCTGACCTTGGCACATTGGCTTTGCATGTGAGTGTCTCCAGAATAACAAACCAACTGGAAAAGTTGAGAAATTTTACTGCTTTCATTTTTCTTTTTTCACTGTAGCCCCCAGATACTCTCAAGTGTACCTTAGTTGCTCCACTATACAAAGGTCATTACCGTACAATATTAATGAGAAACAGGACAAAAGTACATGCAGAAACACCAGGAGCACAGGACAGCAGGAATTATACTTGCGAGGCAAATTGACTTTGCCTGTGTGTCCCTGGAAGAAACACCATCTTAGCATCACATCTCATCCAGCCTCATCTTGCCTGCAGCCCGAGTCCTTTAACCTTTTCTGAGTGAGTGCAGTGAGCCAGCCCTGTAGCTGTGCCCAGCCCCACTCAACACCTGCGGATTTGCATGTGCCTAGAGCCCAGCAAGGGGGACTTCTTAATAGGCTGTCACAGCTTGCTCAGGAGTGACACACAGTCAGGACACAGCATGGCCATGAGGGTCCCTGCTCAGCTCCTGGGGCTCCTGCTGCTCTGGCTCCCAGGTAACAAGGGCAGCACTGGGGAGTGCCTCAGTACAGTGTGCTCCTTACTTCTCCGCTCTTCAGAGAAATTTTCTGGAAACCTTATTGAATGCATTTATGTTTCCCATTGCAGGTGTGCTCTGTGACATCCAGATGACCCAGTCTCCGAGCTCCTTGTCTGCTTCAGTAGGGGAAAGTGTCACCATCAGGTGCCAGGCCAGTCAGGGTATTAGCAACTACGTAAACTGGTATCAGCAGAAACCAGGGAAAGCGCCTAGTCGCCTGATCTATAATGCAAAGAATTTGGACTCTGGGGTCCCAGCGAGGTTCGGCGGCAGTGGATCTGGGACAGATTTCACCCTCACCATCTCGAATGTGGCACCTGAAGACTCTGCCTCTTATTACTGCATGCAGTACAACAGTTTCCCTCCCACAGTGATACACGCCATGACATAAACTCCCTAAAAGCAGAAGTGGGGGCTGGGCTGCCCAGCTGCTCCTTCTGGGACCCCCACTGCTGAAAATCTTTCAAAGGTGCAGCCAGGCTTTAAGAGTCCCTGGAGGATTTGGAATGAGAGTCCAGAAATTCTCTTCTGAACATCTGTGGTCTTTTCTCCTACTCAGCCTTATCAAACCAGGGAGTCACAGCCTTTTTCAGCATGAAGGGAAAACGAATGTGTCAGGATCTGTGCTGTGGTGCCGCTTGGAGCTCATCAGGTAGAAGTGAGGCTTTTAGCTTTCTCCAAGCAGGAGGTGTTTTCATGAGGAGAATTATCCCTGCTCAGCAGGGCTCACTCTCCTGAGGAGACGAGACAGAGGAACGCAGCAGCACAGAGCACCTCTGCTCTGTTCCCCAGAACATAGAATACCCAGGAGCAGACAGCGGAGCCCTCAGTGTCTCTGCTGGGCAGAGAGAGCCGGATGGACTCTGAGTGCATCGTTGGTCATGGTCCCCTCCGTGTCTGTCTTTCGGCTTCCTCTCTGTTCCACATCTTCCTGTGGAAGTTCCCAAGTTCTGAGTCCTCCTTTTCTTAGCCCTCAGAGGATCATTGTGACACTGTGGCCTCGACAGCAAAGGGTTCTGGGAAATTTATTTTCTGAAGTGAAAGTGGAAGTGTGGCTAGGGCACAGTGCAGTGGGACACTATTGCACTGCTTCTCAGATTTTTCCAGTCCGGGAGATAGACTCAAAATGTGCTGGAATGTGTTTATGTTTTTCAGCTATGGATATCGGGACATATCCCACAATTTTATCAAGTGCCAGACTCAAATGCGTGTAAGAAAGGAGGATGAGGAGTGTGGTGAAATATATGCCTGCAGTTTTTATCCGGAAATACTGGAGAAACCTTTGTGGGAAAAACTAAGCAAAATTATAAAAATTCAACATGGAATAAAAAAATTGAAAATGAATAAATAGTAGTGAAAGTGATGGAAACATTTTAAACACCCTTTTGAAACTTAATGAAAGACTGAAGTTCACTTTTCTCAAAATGATATTTTAAACCCTGTCCTTTTTCCTTTAAACATCCTTGTGGCATCTGATCACCTGTTTTATCAATAGTTGACTTTTCTTAAGTTGTTTATTTGTGTAGTGCAGGGTCCTGCTATGCAGCTAAGACCCAGTGATCTTCCTGTCTCAGCCCCTCCAGTACTGGGATTCCAGGTGTGCTCCACCAGGCCCATGTCATTGGCTTCCACAGCTCACCTGGGGTACCAGGGCCAGCATGGCTTGTGGTACTGGGAATGGAACTCTGGGCTTTGCACTTTCATTCTTCACAGTTAGTAGGAAGGTGTTTAGACCTCTGAGGAAGCTCTGCAGTTGACATTTCTAACCTATGGACAGAGTGAGTTTGTGGTGTTTTACCAATTTAGAGGACAAGACTATAGAACGGAGCCTCATAATTTGTAAGTTACTATATTATGCAGTCTTTTTTTTTGATTAATTATACTTCAATTTCTTTACAAAATGGACTTCAGATCTTACAGAAAAGAGCACCCTTCACCAGGTTATTCTTTGGTGCCATGAGTGACCCCAACTGGAACAAGCAAAGTCCTAGGTCCACCTGTGTGCTTGTGGTTTATACTGACAGGCGTGATCCTATGTGTGAAGATGATCTGCCTCAGGTTCCTCTTCCTGTAGATAAAGAAAGCAACACGCAGACATGGAGACCCTTCCTCCTAACTGGGTCGAATGAAGGAGCCGGATATTTAACGTGGAAAAAAGAAAAAACTATAAAGCTATTGAGTGCCAATTCCTGAGGCTGAGGCTTAAAGTTCAGTAAAATGAATATTCAGCAAAGTATTTGGGCTCCTAGTAAATCAGTGTGGCCATGAGAAATGAAGCCCACAGTGAGGAGCAATATGGAAGCGCAGCTCTGCCCTGGTCCACAGTTTGATCCCTGGTACCACAAAAAAATAAATTAATTAATTGAAAGAAATAAAAAATTGAAAAAAGTCACAATTTCACTTACATCAGAAAAGTCAGCAGATCATGTGGAAAATAACATCGGCAGCTGTTCTTTAGACAGACGTGTATAGAACACAAAAACTCTCAAAGCAATTAGACCCTCAGTAAAGAGGATCCAATCACAAAGTGCCCACCTAAAACCAACAAGTACTTCTCAAAAGAAGAATTACAAGTGGCCAACAAGCACACGAACATGGTGAATGTCTTTGATCCAGAGAGAGCTGAAGAGGAAAACAAAAGGTTCCAGGCTCTCACTATAGCGATGCATGGATACGCAGCTTTAAAGCAGCAGAATTCCTAAGACCAATAGCTTAATAGTGGCCCTGTGACCAGCAAATGGTAAGGGAGAAATAAACTGGCCTGGTCATGGGCAATGAGGCTGTCATCAAGAAGGACAAATAGAGTCATGTGTGGAAACTAGGAACCGTGGGTTCTACTGTCAAGTTAAGTGCAACAGAGCCACAACAGCGAAGGCCTCGTGGCGTGTACTAGAGGAGAAACACAAGTGCAGAATGAAGAGAAGGTAAGAGCTACACATTAGGATACAGCTGGATCCTTCACCACAGTGAAGACATCTGTTGGGTAAAATGGGAGAAAGGAGAGAAACGGGGAGAAGTAAGATGGGTCATCTCAGGGACCATCTTCCCCAAACAAAACTAATTATTATATCCCACAAACATGCACTTTGACAAATTTAATGTTCTGAAAATCAAAGACATTAGTTAATAGTAGATAAAAGAAAAGAGTAAGGTTATCTTAAACATAAAATAAAATTTCTCATTTACTAAGTGATACATATCTAAGGCACCTGAAAAATCACTGTGCTCCAATGACTGAAAGCCCAAGTGTTATAATGACCAGTAGTCTTAGAGTTAACTGCATACAATAATGAGTTTTATTTCTGTTCTTCCTGTTTTATAATCTGATGGTCCTGGCTCCCAAGGGAACCCATGAGCGCTTCAATCTGACCAGCTGTGTGCAGCCAAGGGTTTGCTCTGTAGAGACAGCTCCTCTCGCCGGCATCAGAAGTCCCTCCCTATTTCTGACTTCTGGCCATCTATGGGTTCATAGCATCTACCCATTCAGAGGTGCATAGCATGAGGCAGCATGGCCCTGTGTTAGACTTGAGAGTTAAAACCTCCCCGACGTGGTGGGGCAGCTGGAAGTGGGCTAGGTCCCTGGGCACTGTCCTCCTGAGGGCACTAACCCATGGGAGAGTGTACAGATGCACGTGCTATGAGGTTGGGCTCCAAAGACTTGAGCCACTGGACCTGCGACCTGGAGGGCTGCCTTCCTGCCCCCTGCGTCTTCCCTTCTGTCTGTCACTCTGTGTCATTCTGTCTTTCTTTGCCTGATTTGGTCATTGTCTCTATCTAGCTGACCTCTCCTCCTGAATCCTCTCTCTCTGACTCTTGGCTCCACTTTCTTCCCACAAACCTTCCCAGAAGGCCATTGCCTCTTTGGATCTAGTCAGTTAGAACCTGAAACATTCACAGCTTGTGGATCAACGCAGCTGTCCTTTAAGTTCCAGCTGTCAGCGCTTTCTTCTCTCCTCGAACAGGTTACTGACGTGTGATGACAGAAACGTGGCCTGCAGGCAGTGATGCCCTCAGCCAGGAACAGATCTCCTGGCCGCTGCTGGCCTCTGGGTGCCATGGCTGCACTGACACAGCTCTGCCCTCCAAGAACTTTGTGTTTTATTAAAATGTTAAAGCAGCTGCTGCCTCACAAGTGCTGTCGAATTGTCGTCCAGCATCTGCTGATGAAGAATATCTTCGGAGGAGGCAGTCCAGGAAGCAGGGCTGCTCTCTGAGTCTGAGAGACATCTCGGCCCCTTCCTCACGACACTGCAGCCTGGGATGAGACAGGCAGAGGCCAGCACTCAGCAGCCTCAGTGCATCCGGAACCTTCACGGCTGCCCCGTTTGCCTCCACATCCCTCGTACCCAGCACAAGCTCTGCACAGGAGCCTGGCCTGAGCCGGTTTCTCCCACTCAGACTTCCATGGTGCTTGGGGATGGGAAGCATGAGGCCATGTTCACGGGACCCCGTGGCTCCTTCCATGCTGACCCTGGTCCCAGGCTGAGTTGCCCAGGGTCCAGACACTTTGTCCAAATTGCACCTTGAGGCTGCCATGTGGATCACACAACCGTGAGTTCTACCTGTCTAAGGGCACTGCTTTTCAGGATTCTGGGTAAACTGATCCTACTTTCTCCTCAAATATTTGGAAAACTGATTAAATAAAGGAGTACTTTATTTCCCTGTAAGAAGCTGAACTCGCAATGACTGAGATGTTATGGGTATCATGAAAGTGTTTCAAAGTCAAACAAGTATTAGGGTCCCACAATGAAAGTTGTATACATTGCTATGTATCAAATTTGCCATTAGATGGTGAGTGAATCTCATTATAAACAAAGTCCAGAGCCCTGAAGACTGGGGACACACAGGAGCCACTGCCTGCTATAGGCAGACACCCCTAAGAGCTTGGGGCTTTCCTTCCAGTCTCAGGGATCACACTTATGCTGAGTTTATGACTATTAAAATACCCATAAGGTGCAGCTAGAAACATGGGTGCACATGTATCGCTGTGGCGTGACACTTACTTTTTGAGGAGGGTACCACCAAAGAGAATAGTTGGGACCAATGGAACCTCTAGTCCTAGATTTTTTGAACAGTTTTCATACTGATTTCCACAGGGTTGCCCCAGTCTGCACTCCCACCAGAGGTGCAAAATTGTCCTTTCCCCAGAGCCACAGGAGCTTTTGTACTTAGTTAATTGCTTGATAAGAGCCATTGTTTCTGGAGGGAGATGGAGTCTCAGTGTTGCTTCAACTGGCTCCTCATGAGCAGCCAGTGAGTTTGAACATTCCTTTATAAATTTACCTATCATGTCCTCTTATTCAACTGAGAGTTGTGCAATCATTTCAGATGTGCAGTTTTGGATTGGCTCTTTATAGTTGGGGTTAGGGTATCTCATATAGTTGACTCTTTAAATATTCTAAATATTAGTTTTTATTCTAAGGAACAGGTGGCAAAGTTTTCTCCACCCCTTGGGCTGTCTTTTTCTATCTGCTATGATTGCTTTTGGTATGCAGAGGCTTTCTAATAAAGTGAGATCCCAGATGTTCATTATGTGTCATAATTCACATGTATGGAGTATCTTGTTCATCAATTCTTGTCTACACCTGTGTGTACACCATTTCTACCTTTGGAGCTTCCTGCCACTGAATTAGTATTTTGTTTTTTGATATTTACAACTTTGAATCCTTTCAATTTTGCCTCAGCGCATGGTGAGAGACGCAGGCTTCAGTTTAGTCTGTGACGTGTGGAAAGTCAGTTCTTCCATCACCATTACTGCCAGGGCTCTCGCTCTTCCACGGAAGGTGTTTGGTCACCCTTTCAAAGACAAGGTCAGAGACATATCTTGAGATGTGGTGCCAGGACTTTGTAGTTGGATATCGTGTCTCACTTGTATGTAGTAACTCGAGTAAACAACCAGAAGAGTTTCCACTTCCCCAGTTAAAAATCTTTCAGTTCCTTTATTTGCTTATTTTCTTTCCGTAGATCTGTAGCTGCTAGAAAGTTGTACTCATGGATCCTAATATGTACCTGAGAACAGCTTTCTTTTATATTTAATTCTATGCCTTAATCATCTTATTCTTCTTTATCTATTTTTGAGATATGTCCCCTGAAGTGGTGAATGATGACCAGAGAATCAATTTGTTTTTCCTGTGTTATTATCTGTGATTCCTGGTATAGCACATTGCGGACAATTTCCTCTGTAGTATTCGTATCTACAAAATGCAATCTGAATCCAATCAGAGAAATATATTAGACTCTAAAGAAAGAATTTCATCACTTCATTTTGAAAGTGCCAAGGTCATGAAAGAATTGTCACACAGAATTGTCACACATAGGAAGAGAGACAGCAGACACCACAATCATAATATGAGGTCCTAGATCTGATCCCAAAACTTAGCAATGCCTTCCTGAATAGCCAGCTCAATCTAAACATTGTCTCAATTTTAATATTTGCTGTAAACATTTATAGTTTTGGGTACATAAAATGACACCAAAGAAATGTGGAGGAATGGTATATTTATACAAACACTACAATTTTTGGAATGTTTAATAACTTTAAAAGTATTTAAGTTACTTCAAGGGCCCACCTGATAGCTTGGTGGACTCAAGCGCCTGCTAAGGCAAAGCTCAGAGGCCGGATTTCAGTCCTGGCATACCAAGGTGCACTGAGGTGGCGAGAGAGGTTGGGCACGGAGGTGCGTACCTGTAATCGCAACACTTGGGAGACTGAAAGCTGGAGAGTCTGTAGAACTTGTCGACCCTATCATGAATACAGAAGAAAATAAATAAATTATGTTACTTCAAATAAACAAATACCATAATCAGAAAATGGGTGTGCATTCTTAAGGAATAGTTTTGCATCTTTTTTTTTTTTCTTTTTTCGTTTTTCTTTTATTGTTTGAAATTCATTTTGTTGACCGAAACCCAAGATCCAGTGTATGTAGTGTCCACACTTCTTTGTGAGTTCCTAGATTCTGTGTAAAGGGGTTTAAAAAGCTTGAGCAATATCATAAAGCTCAAGGAATATCTGTGGGAACTGCTTCGGCCTGGGTGAGTCCAGCTTAGAGCATTCACAAGAGCCATGCTGTCACCATCCTGAGGGTTGCAGCAAAGTGTAGCCACTGTTCCCAGAAGGAAAGGACCTGAGCAGCAGTGTGGAGTGGAGCCAGAGCCTTCAGTGCTTCAGGCGAAATGAGTGCAGTGCACAGAAGAGGGTCAGGAATAAGACACAGGGCTGCTGTACACGCCACAGCCACAGTGGGTGAGAGGACAGCCCAGCCAGGGAGTTAAGCGTGGGTTTCTGGAAATGATGGGGCCATAGAATCACTGAGCCCCTTGCTGCAGGTTGATTCCATGTAGGAGGGAGAGACCCAAAAGGGCCCTCAGCAAAGGGATAGGAAGCAGCAGGGGCTGCACTTCCCATGAGCTCCTCACCCCACACAGGGCAGCAGGGGGCAGCAGCCTCAGCTCCTGGTGTCTGACCAATGTGCCCCTAGGCTGGTACCTGCTCTGCCTGGGGACAGAGAGGCAGGGCCTGGAGATGCAAATTAGAAAGCCAAGCAAGGAGGATTAGATCCCCTACCTGTCAATAATTCAAAGAAAAGACTTCAAGGTTGTTAAAGTAATCAATCTTTGAAGGCCCTGTACCAAAGGGCTGAGAAGCTCACAGGGAATTTGATGTTTAATTGTATAATTTTAGAGAATCATAATTAAACATTCTATTTGTTGCATGTTGCATTGTTTGCTCTGTACAATATACTTATATTATCTTTTAACAAGCTAAAGAACCACATCTAATAAATATCTACAAATAAATAATAGGAATCTCCAGCTATATGTTGAAATTTGATCTTCTTAAAGAAAACCCAAGTGCTTAACTGCCTGATGATCATTTCCTGAAACCCACAGAGGACGTTCTGTGTCACTTTGCTCCCAGCAGAGTCCTCTGCTGTCCCATCCACTTTGAAGCTATTTGTTTCACACAGCTGCACCAGGACTGATTTGCATGGTGACCCCTGGGAAGGACTCCACCTGCCAGGCTGAGGTAAAAGCTCCCCTGCACCCCTGCCTGCCTCACCAGGGTTCCTCAGTGCAGCTCAGAATGAGGCTCCCTGCCCAGCTCCTGGGGCTGCTGATGCTCTGGATCCCTGGTGAGGACAGAGGGGGCTGAGGAGGTGTGGGGGAAGGGTGAGCTCTGGGGCCCAGTGCTGCCCAGGGAAGCTCTGTGCAGGAGGAGCATGAGCTGCTTTCCCTGCAGGAGGGCGCTTGTGCTGCTTTCAACTCTGAGAGCTCCAAGGGGCAGTGCAGTTACCTCAGCTGTGTGGGGAAGAAGACTGATACACAAGAGTGTGGGGAGGGATGAACTGTGCAATTCTTTTTAACAACTAAATATTTCGGGATGCACAGCAAAATCAAACAAATATTACATCCTCTTAAAAACAGCAGAAAATCGTTTGAGAAATTATTAAAATTTTATATACACAGCCTTCAGCTTCTTGTTTCAGGCTCTAGTGGGGATGTTGTGATGACCCAGATTCCACCCTTCCTGTCTGTCACCCCTGGAGAGCCGGCCTCCGTCTCCTGCAGGGCAGTCAGAGCCTCCTGTACAGCAATGAAAACACCTACTTGGAGTGGTTCCTACAAAAGCCAGGTCAGGCTACAAAGCCCCTGACCTGTAGAGTTTCCAACAGGGCCTCTGGGGTCTCAGACAGGTTCAGTGACAGTGGGGCAGGCACAGATTTCACCCTGAAAATCAGCAGCGTGCAACCTGAGGACGCTGGAGATTATTTCTGCTTTCAACATACACATGAGCCTCCAACAGTGATGCAGCCCCGAACAAAAACCCCTGAGCACGGAGGCCCAGCTGCCCTGGGCGCTGCTGTGTGGGGAGCATCACAGCAGAGTCTGGAGTCTGAGTGACAGGAAGAGGCTGGAGATCTCAGGCGAACAGGGATGTTGAGAGCACTGGGCCGTGGTTGACTCGAGTAAACCTCCAATGGGGCTCGGAGAAAGCTCAGTAGAATAAGCGCTTGCTGGCAAGTGCCAAGACCTGGATTCACTCCTTGGTTCTGTCAAAAAAAAAAAAAAAAAAAAAAAACAACCAAGCAAACAACCAACCAAACAAGACCCCTCAAACGTCATCTGCTTAGTGAACTGTCAACTGAGAGGAACATTTCACGACATGGCAGATGCAGAGTGGGGCTGGATTTCCCACTACTGTGAGAGAACTTCCTAAAGCTCACCTTGATCCTGTGCAATGCTTTCTGTTTGCAGTGAGATCCCAAGGAGACAAATACAGCAGCCCAAACCTCATCAGCAGGATGTGTTTTTCTGGCCCCAAAAAACTTTGTGCATCCTCCTCCTCCTGTGGCAGGCCTGCTATAATGGAGGACACCAAGCTCCTTCCAAGATGGCTTGCCCTCACTCCCACTGTTTTCTTGGAGCTCTGGCTGCTTTTCCAGGTTGCTTTTAGATTAAAACTGTGGCAACTTGGATAAGAGTCTCATGGGCTTATGTTCATGCCATTCCCAGCTGAGATGACAGTAGGCAGCTTGGGTTGGCTCAGTCTCTAGCCTAGTCTCTTGTGGCCCAGGAAACTGGGTCACCATTCAATCCAGGACCTATGCAATTATCAGCAGTGTTGTGGGCTGCCAGCAGAATGCAGGCCTGGTTCTCAGACTCATGCTCTCTCATGCTTCTCCCTGGTCATGAGGCCTTCTGGGGTTTGGGACAAATGTCATGCAGGCCATCAGTCACAGAATTTCCTCAGTACATGGGCTTCTCCTTCTGTCACCACAGTGTAACAATCTCACCCAAGTTTCTTCTCCACTCTGTGGAGGCTGCTGAAGGCCTTCTAGCCACTGTCTTTTAAACTGTATCTGTTAGTGGCATCGTTTTTCCCATGAAGGATGAGCACTATGTTACGCCAAATGTGGCTACTCAGATAAGCCTTGTGGTTGTTGAAGTGTCTCCTCTGAAATTGCAGAGAGATGAAAGCAGGCTGGATTTCTCATGGTCAGGGGAGGGTCTGGCTGCAGGAAATCCCATCAGCACCACGAACAGTGCAGGAGCTGCCTTGGAGCTTAGCGTGTGAGGGTCACATGCTCTGGGTCACCTGCATTCACAGATGTTAGCATCTCATTTTCTCCCATCAGGCCACAGCACAATAACTTTTCTTCCCTGGTTGGCTCCTCACCCAGAGAAGATTTTATATATCTTCTACACAAAAAGGCCCTCAAGTCCATTCTGCACTGATGGACCCCAAAGAGGATAAACATGTTGCTCCCTCGAGAGCGCCTTCCTCTTTAGCTTGTTCTACACTCTCAGCTCTAAAGATTTCTTGCTAGATCTGGACTCCAAATTTCAACTTCTCAGAATGAGGCTTCCCACTCAGCTCCTGGGGCTACAGATGTTCTGGATCCCTGGTGGGGACAGAGGAACAGAGGGTGGGGGGTTTTGGAAGGTGAGTTTCAGAGCCTGACTTCTGCCTGTGCGTGTTCTGTGCATGAGTACGTTGAGCTCCTTCTCCTTCCGCCTGGGGCAGGTGCTCTTTCCATCTCTGAGAGCAAGGAAGGAGAGAGAAGGAGGGTGGACCCGATGGATGATAAAGTCCATGACAAACAGGGATTTACTGTGGATGACTCTCCAGGCACTTTGTGATCTGAAAACACTGAAATCTTTCTAAAAGTTAGACATGTGGTCTGTATGTATATAGACAAAAACAATCATATAGCATGAAATAATTAGTAAGGAATTAGGGACCATGGTTTCGAATTCTGTGCACGACCTTGCACTCCTCTCTCATTATTTCAGGATCCAGTGGAGATATTGTGATGACACCAAATAATTTCTCATTGTCTATCACCCCAGGGCACTTGACCTCAACTCCTGCAGACCCAGGTTGAGTGTCCTGGACATGTTGATAGAAACTCTTTCTTGGGAAGAAGGGTGTGTGCAGTAGCGAACCCAGCTCCACAGCTCTGATTTAGGAGGCATTCAAACCGATTACAGGGGACCCTTCAGGATCAGTGGCAGTGGACTGGGGACAAATTTCTCATTGAAAATTAACAGGATGGAGACCAATGGTGTTAGCATGTGAACTATAAAATTCTGCTCACACAAAAGTAACCTCAAACACAATCCTTCCTGCTTGGGAAGACCCAGCTGCCCTCATGTGTTGCCTGTCTGGAGAGCAGCACTCAGATTTCCTGAGTCTGTCAGAAAGGAAGTTACTGGAGAGCTCTGAGTTATAGGTTGCTCTTGGACGCTCTGGATGAATGACTCAGGTAAGGCACAGGCACTGCCTGTCCATTGGTGCATCAGCTGAGAGAGGAGTTACAGCCAAGGAAGATGGACACTAACAGTGCCAAGCCCATTAACGAGGCCATGGTGCTACACGGGATTTGTCTTGGAACTCAGTAAATGCTTCAGAATCTAAAGTGTCTTTCTACAGTGGATCAATTAAACTAATCAGTTTAAATATAAGGCCAACCAATTTGTGCCATATTTTTTCAGTATATCTCAAGTCTTTTGTAAGCTGATGTTTTGTTTGGGTACTGGTGACCATGTTTCAGTACAGGATCTTAACAATGAACTTCAAGTCTAGCACTTTTTTACTTTTTATTGTGACAAAGAGATTTACTTAGTCACTAAGTTAACCAGACTTGTGCCTTTTATAGTGATGTGATTATAGGTCTGTACTCCCATACCAGCTTCTCTTCTCTTCTCTT